>QANZ01006149.1:101668-222716 GCA_003254925.1 Chamaecrista fasciculata
CAGAGAAGTTATGAAATGTTACATATTGATCCTAACTTACTCCATCTCATTTGATTTTGCCACGTCAGCATCCCAGTCAGACTGCCACGTCACAATTAACGGCGAAAATTGGACGGAAGTGACCAGGGGACTAACGGTGAAACTTTTTGCGAAGGTTTGGGACCAAATCTGCAACAAAAATAGTTATGGGACCAAATTGAAACCTTAGTCATAGTATTGGGACCAAAAGTGCACTTAAGCCAAAAAAAAAAGTTGTGTGCTCTCTAAAATTAATAAAGCTTGATTAATGTTTTGAAAATTAGACCGATGAGTAAATTGGAAAGACCTTCAAGTCACGAGTTAATTGGCTCAATCAGTTAAGTCAACAGTCAAATCAAATGACATCATAAATATATAAATAAAAAAATATAATCATTTTAAATAAAAGTAATGTATAATTAACAAAATATAATCATAAAATTTACATAACAATAACATATATTTGTAAATTTATAATTTAATTATTCTACACAAACAAAATATAAAAAGTCACATATTGGAGCGTTATCCTCTCACTTAAATTTTTGTCTACCAAAAACAAATATAAAAAGTCACAAAATGAACATTTATAAATAGATTAATAAATGTGAAAAAAAATTTCTTTATTTTAATAAATTTATAACATTTTATATTGGGTTTCATATTATATTTTAGTATTTGATTTATAAAACTAACAAAAGAAAAAGCCTAAAAAAGGGTTTTTTTTAAGGAAAAACTGTGACCCTATTAGTTTTTTAAAAATCATTCCAGGTCATAATTCAATCCAAGTCAACCTGATCCAAAACGATTCTAACTAGTCCAGACCAAACCTTTTCATTCACGGATTAGGTCCAATTTTCATAACACTAAGCTAGACCAACAAAATAGTCAAGTATATAAAAGAACTATAGTTTTGTTTTATTAGACTCAAGTCATTGCATACGAGTTACAAGTAAACACGACTATAGTAATGACAGTGCCACTTCATTTAAAAATTAAATGGTAAATTATATTTTGGTATTTTGTTATTTGATCATATTTCACTTTGATACCTGTGGTTCAAAAAGTGGTATTCCAGTATTTTGTGGTATTCTCTGTTAATATTTTGGTACCTTGAGCTTTAATTTCATTAGAAAACTAACGGAATTTGATATTGATGGGACTATTTCATAATTTTAATCAACTTTGGGAGGACAAAAGGCAATTTTGATACAAGAAAAAGAGGCTAAAATGACTAAAGCACTTATAAATATTTAAATATCTTTAAAACATTCTTTAAAAACACAAAATTCTAGGATATAATTTCTTGACAAAATTTCTTTCGTTGAATTTGTTACAATGAGTAAATTCAAGATATGTAATTTATTTTTGAAAATTTTAAACACTAAGGACCCCTAATACTACTTTAATTTCTCCAAAATTACACTCTAAAATTCTAAAATCTCACACTAGACATGACGAAAGTTGTGGTGATTAAAGGATTTAGAGAAAAATAAGAAGTAGAGATTAGGGGTGTATACACTCCGATACTCAACCCAGGTTTCTTGGAGTGTATATACCCCTAATCTCCAAAATTACACTCTAAAATTCTAAGATCTCACACTAGACCAGGCCGAGTTCGTATATATATACACTCCGAGACTCAACCCAGGTTTCTCTTTTTTGTTTTAAACTAAATTTATCTTTATAAAAGAATAAGAGACACGAATCTTAGGGTATAAACGAACTCATCTCGGTCCATGTACACCCCCGCCCCCACCCCTAGCCTCTAATACTTCTCATTTATCTCTAAATCCTTCAAACACCGCAACATTCGTCATGTCTAGTGTGAGATCATAGAATTTTGGCGTGTAGTTTTGGAGGAATTAGAGTAGTATTAGGGGTCCTTAATATTTTATATAGACTTTTAAGCTAGTTTTATGCCAATATCAGGAGTTTTTAATTTAGAATTTTTAGAAATTAGCAAACTCAATAGTTTTAATTTTTAATTATTATATTTGAGATCTACATTTTTTTTTATAAACTTGTGATAAAAATTAAGAAACATGGACAAAAAAAAGAAGTAACTTAGACAAAAAGAAAGAAAGTGAGAGCAAACAAAGTTATAAATTTTCACATAACTTCTTATTCTAATACTTTAATATAACACTTTGGAGTAAGAAAAAATAATTAATAGATCATAATGTTTCAAAAATAAATTGAACATCTAGAACCTATTTATTGCAACAAATCCAACGAAGTAAACTTTGTCAAGAAATTATATTTCTAGAATTTTGTGTTTTTAGTGATTGTTTTGAAGAGATTTAAATTTTTGTGTTCAAGTAATTCCAACCTTTTTTTCTTGTCCCCCAAAGTTGATTAAAATTATAAAATTACTCTATTATTTCTAAGTCTATTAGTTTTCTAACAGAATTAAAGTTCATAGTATTAAAGTATTAACAAAAAATACTACAAAGTATTAGAATACTACTTTTTGAATCATAAAGTCAAATCACAAGATAACAAGGTATAATTTACACAAAATTAAAACAGAGGGGCATGTCGTGTAACCAAAATGATGGAGTGCTAGTCAAGTTCATTGATTTATAATGCAAATCAATATTCAATACTAACACTATGTCAGTAATTAACCTCAACACTTTGACCAAGAACAATGATCTTCCAAGTTAGGAGTATTATAAGATCAATGGAGATGTTGAATAAAAACTGAAATGAATGGAAAAAGATCATGTGGGATTGGAGACTTAAAAATGATCAAAATAGTCCAAGGGACTTACCTTAGTTTGCTTAGTTTGTTGATGAGGGATCCTTGATGGAAAGCCTGCAAAACAGATGTAGATGTGAATCTACTTTGATGTTTAAATAAAAGAGTATGAGTAAGAGAATGAGAGTCTAACTAATCTTGGATTATATATGGTTTTTGTAAGAATATATATATGAGAGATGACTCAAGTGAAGAGAGAGAGAGGAAAAATCAAGATTATGTGTAGAATGGTTGAAGCGCTCACCCTCGAGATTGCAATGGGCAATCCGCAATCGTTCATCTCTAAGCCTATCAAGTTTAGAGATATTTCCAAAAGCAGCCAACCCTAAAATCTCTCACCAGCGAGAGAAAATTCTCTCTGTTGTGAGAGTTTTTTTAAGTGAAACTTTGGGTCGTCGCTGGCGACAGTGTTTTGGATCAGGGCTCCCACAACGGCGTTTTGTGGCGACGAATATGGACTAGGCATTCCACGACGGCTTCTGGCTTCCACAGCGGCTTCCTGGTTTGGTTCTAGTTTGGTCATGAATTTTGAGTGCTCTTCCATGACGTCGTTTTGTTTTATTATCTTATTATTGTTACTTTGAGTCTGTTTATGTCTTTTTCTTAGAACAACCATTGGGGTTGTCTGCCTTTCTGTTTGGAAGGGTTTGTCTCTTTTAGATGACTTTATTTATGTTTCCTGTTTTTTAGATGATTGTAGCTTTAGTTGGATCCCTAAATCCGCTAAATTGACAGTTGATTGTCTTGCCAATTTGTCTAAAATGAGGATGGGTTGTAAACCCCCCCACCTTCGTCAGTTGATATCCTGTCTATCTTTGCTATTTATGATAGAGGGTGATTGACTATTTTTACTTTGTTTTCGTGCATTGTGTTTGGCTTTGCTGTGCTTTTGAATGAATTATGTTTCAGGAAAAAAAAACTATCAAGTTTAATATTTTATATTTCAAATAGTATACTTATTAATATTTTTTTAAAAAAAGTTCAAATAATAATTATTTAAAAATATATTGTTTAATTTTTTAAAAGATTAAGTAGTTATTATTTGAATTTTTTAAAGACTAAACGAAATATCTCAATCTTTTAAAATTTAAATTGTTAACATAATAATTTTTGAAGAATTTAGTTAATTTACTCTAAAAATTTTTCAACCAAAAGTCTCATGGCCCTCAACTTTTAGAATTTTCAGACTGAAGTTCCGTAGAAGCAAAGGGCAATTATTTTTACACATGAATGGAATATTCGTTACTGGGATTCGTAATTGAATTAAAGATCTTTCGTTAAAGTGTAAATTTAGTCCCATATCTTTTGTTCAATTCTCAATTTGATCTCATATATTTTTTTGTTGCACTTTGGGTCTCATATTTTTTGATCAGATCCCAATTTGGTTATACATATTTTTTTATGCAGATTTGTTCCCATATATTTGGGTTAATTGCATAATTGGTCCTATATCTTTAGGTCATGTTTATAAATAGTCTCATATCTTTACAAAAGAATCAACTAATGGTTGATTATTTTGTAAAGATATGAGACTAATTCTATAACTTGACTAAAAGATTTGGGACAAAAAATGATATGAGACCAAAATTGAGATCTTTTGCAAAGATATAGGATCAAAAGTGCATCAAAGATAAAATAAGACCAAATTGAAAACTAAGTAAAAATATGAGACAAATTTGCATTTGTCCAAGATCTTTTTTACCCAATCTTTTTAACTTTAAGGAATTTAATGCTCTTGAGTTAAACAGAAAGTCAATGTATGATATTAACTGCATAATTAATTATGGAAAATCCAAAAATAAAATAAAAGGTAACGAAATAAAGAAATTAAGAGAAAGTCGTAATCTGCACTTTGTAGTTGGGAGTGACACTCAAATTCAATGCTGAAAAGTGAGAAGTGACAAACTACCCGCATTACACGCCTTAACAATTCGATGGTTTTATTTTACATGTTGCCCCACTTTTTTTTTTGTTTTGTTTTTTTTTTAAATTATAAATTAATAAAAGTGAACAAATATCCTAAGATATCCATTGGCTATTGGCTATTGTGCAGGCGCACGTGCTTTTTGTCATTATCCCAATTAGAAGTTTTATAATTCACTCTCTCGCTCTTAGTCTGTAAATAAACAATTCCATATTTGAATTGTATCATATATGCTCATAATAATTGAATTGTATCAAATGTGTTTGGATGGGTGTCAAGAGAAGAATGGAGAGGAGTGAAAGGGATAAAAGATTAAATATCGTTCTTTGGATGTTTTTTTAGGGAGGAGATGAATGGACAAGAGGTGCCTCCAAAGCACTCCTTGGCACCTAAAATCTGATTTTTGTTGGCACCCCAAATTGGGGGGCCAAGGATGAAGTAGACAACTTTAAAATTTTTTAAGACAATTATACCCACATGATTATTGATCTTTCTAAACCATAATATTATTTAGTACAAATTCAAGGATCAAAATGTATAAAATTATTTAAAATTTAGGGATACAATATTATTAATTTAGAAAGATTACCATGTGTTCATTCATTTTCTCACTAAAAAAACTCCCAACCAACATATCTACTCAGTCCATTAATATCATCTTTACTCCACTCTATTAGTGTCCATTAATGTCTTCTCCTCACCATCCTCACTAAAACTCCCAAACATAGCTAAAAAGTTGCATTCATCCATGTGGGGATTTGCCTATGATATCTAATTAAGATTTTCCTATAGCAAATTAATGTAATGTTCTATTTGATAAATATTTTCTTGATGAACACTTTACGTTAATTAAAGAACATTAAGAATTGAAAAAGTAATAACAAATAATAATTTTTTCTATCTATAGAATAATAGAATGAAAAAAAAAATGCAAAATAACATTATCTCCCTTTTCTTAAAATGTTATTCACATTTTAAGATCAATAAAATAATAAAGATGTTTTTTGTTCCTAGTTCCTACATAGATGCTCTATGAGAGTTAATTCAATTTAAAATTTTAAAGTACTCAAATGTTATGCCTACGTCTCACTCAATTTTAGTTAATAGGCAATAACACTCTTGATATACCTCAATTTTATTCTTATAATATGGGATACAACTGAAATTCTAGATTTTTTATTCTTAAATTGACTTTATCATTTTTCTCTTTTCTTTATGTTTTATTGTCTCTCATAGAAAATTCAAAAAGTTGCTGATGAAAACTACACAACCGATTCACCAACTCATTCTCACAACTCGCCATCATCGTTTCGTTCACTTTTACTGGGTTGGTATCGCACTAATTGAGATTTAAGGATTTTTTAAAATTATGTTTTGGTTTTTGTCTAATAATTGAAGTCGAGAGCGTTTCTTTGGGGTTCCAATTTTTCTTTGAGTTTTTGGTCGATTTTTGAGAATGAAATTGGTGAGTGAGATAGGCAGTGAGCATCGACAAAGTTAAGAGAAGTAAACGAGTTGAAATCATGAGGAAATGTGTTTCAAGAATTGGTTTTGAACTGTAATTTTCATTTTTGATTTATGATATCGTCTACTTCCATCTTTGTTTTCATTTATAGGAAATATTCTTTGATTGGTTGTAATTTTTTAATTTTATCTCTGTTTGTGTGGTTGCATAATAGTGAAAAATAAAATGAGAGAGGTTTTTCGAGTTTTTCGGTTGCAAAAACTTGTTTGTTAAAAATTAAAGATTTGTGTGAAAGAAAAATCTAACATATGATGATAACGGCCACATTTATCTCAAAATAAAAAAATGTCACATTAGTAATCATTAACTTAGTTAGCTAACACATCAATTTTTTTTGTTAATTTTATTAACGAAGTTAGAGGATAAAGTACAATTATTTCAAATATGAAACATTGAAAATACACTCGGAAAACAATTAAAATTGACCTTAGATTTTATAATACAAAGAGTCCTTATGTCTAGTTAATAATAAAGAACTCTGCAATTGATTTTGTGTGAGATCCTCAGAGATAAGGACGTATGGCCCTCCTCCAATCAGTGCGTCTTTCTGACATCTAAGCACTGCAAGTGCCGCTAATTCGGAATGACTTTTGTGAAGAATAAGCTTTTATGACTTGTGAAATATTAATAAATAGAAAGAAGTAGACTAAAAAAAATTGAAGATGAAATAATTAATTCTTTAAAATTCATATTTTATCTCTTTTAATTTTCATATTTTACACATTTCATAAAAATTTACACCTCATTCGATCTGGATCCACCCCAATTACTGAATAGACATTCTTTTTGGATCATTTAAATTTGGGACCCCCTGTTTGTTCGATCAATAATTTGATTTCTCTCAATCTTTTATTTTCATTTTCATCATTGATCCTTGAATCAGATCTACCTTAATATTTTTACTTCACTTTGATTAATAAAGTGAGAATCTTAAGATATATTTTATGACAAAAATATGGAATCCCATAGCCGATTGAGATGTTGAAGTTTGACCTCTCTTAAAATTACGCCCAATTTCATATTAAGGATGAAAATTAAAAGGAAAGGTAAAGTCCACTCAAGATTTTTAGCCGGCGGTCAAAATTTTATTTTAGTCTCCAAATTATAAAATAAATTTCACTTGGGTCTTTAAACTAGTTTATTTTCCTTTCTTAGTCCTTAAACTTTTTAATTTGTTTTATAACAAAATTATTTTTTTATTTCTGTCATTATCTTTAGATAATTGAGATAGACGATTTCTCTTTCATGTTTATCTTAATAGATGAGTTTACATGAAGAGAATGAAAAAGATTTTTTTTACCAACTAACTAAATTGCTAAAAAAAAAGATTGGCAAAAATACTTTTGATATCCAAAGTATGAGGTCAGTATCAATTATATTTCTAAAATTATTTTTTGGTCAAATGTACTCAATATTTTATATTTAAGTTAATTGTGCACTCAATATTTTATATTTGAGTCAATTGTATCCTCAAATTAAAAGTATAATTAACACAAAAAAGAAAAGATTGAAGGTATAATTGACCTTAGAATCTGAGAGTGCAACTGAAACTGAGAATATATTTTAGGGGAGTTATCTGAATACAGTCAATGCTAGAATAGAATGGAACATGAATAAAGAAAAATTATTTAGGTGAGTTATCTATCTCAAAGATAATCTAAAAACCTTGACGAAATTGTGTTTTAAACTCAATGCTAGAATAGAATGGAAGAGTTTGAAGATTGAAACCAAAAAAGAAAAAAAATTGAGGACTAAAACAAAATTTTCTCATAATTTGCAGACTAAAATTAGGTTTGGACTAAAATTTTGTCGGGAAAGTGTCGGTGGAGTAATGTAAGTAAATGGGTTCTAGTCTCAAGAAAACAACATTTTCTGGTCTTTGAGGGCTGTTGTGAGGTGTAAATTGTGTGTCTCTGTCTCAGTGTCTCCTCCATCTCCATCTCCATGTGTGGTTAAGCCTTCCATTTCACCTCGAAAGCTATTTCTGGATGCTTAAAAGCTAAATTTGACGTTTCTTTCCTTGTTCTTATCTGAAGAATTTTCAAGATCCAACAGAAAGACGCAGTATGGGAGTGGATTTGAGGCAAGTTGTGGCTGGTATACTCACTCTCACAATGTTCGTCATGCTTGGAAATATGATCAAGCGTGACCATTTCGATTCAGTCCAAGTAAGACTTTATCTTAGTTTCTCACCTACCTTGTGTTTACCTTTTCTCTCTATCTGTCTCTCGAATTTGCATCTCGATCCAATTAATCTTTGAAATGCTGTTCAATTCGCACTCATATTGTTTACTTACTATTCACCAGAAATCTTATCTGAATACAGTCGAGTTCATTTGACGTGAGAACGCTTGAAAAGTGTAATTAGATTGAAGCATTCAACGGAACTCATTATGTGTATCTAGACGAAGGAGCTAGTAGGGATGATAGATCTCAGTTTAGGAGCTAAGCCAAAACACAGAAATTGTCTGTAAACAGAGACACGATGAGTACTAAAGTCTTTGTTGATAATTTTTCAATCCAATAGTGACTACCTTCTACTTTTTATGAATTCTACTGGTTCAATTTTTTATGATGACTGGAATCATTGGCTGACTAGTGATGTTACACCAAGTTAGGAAAATTAGGGAATTCTGATGAGGAAATGGAATGCAAGTTAGATTGAGTCTAGGAAGCTCGATTATAGTAAAAAAGATAAATTAAGCTCAGATTAGTTAATAAGGCATGTTCATAACTCTTTTTTTTTCTTCTCATTTTCTTCATGGAGTGGTCTTAGCTTCCAAATTCAACATCCACCATAGTTACAGTAACTAATTTTCATGCTCTTTGATTACTGTTTGGCATTTCAAGGAAAAACTTCCTGGAGGAAAAGACGCTGCTGACTTTGAGAACACAAAGTTTGATGCTACTCATGTAAAAAAGAATATTGGGCTTTGGAAGGGAGATGCTGACGAGTTAAAACCATGTTGGGTAAAGCCATCTCTAGGTAAGGATTGATTTTAAGGTGCCCAAGTCATTTAGTTTATATAACCTACTAACAGATAATCAATTGTTGACTTTGCTGGCAGATGATGTAGAGCAGACTGAAGGGTTTGTTACTTTTTCGTTAACCAATGGCCCTGAGTACCATATTTCGCAGGTATCTGATTCAAATATTCTGTTCAACTTATTGAGGAAACCCTCTTGTATTAAATACTTATAACTATCTGCATGCTATTCATTGTTAATTTAAAGTCTTCTTTTATCACACTCCAAAAGGGGGAAAAGGAATCTCAAGTTTTCTTCTTCTTAGTTTAGCATCTTCACTAACATTTGTATGATCCATGCATGCATATGACTGACTTTTACTATGTTTGTTCCTTATGCCATTTAGTCAATTAGTGGATAATTCAGTAACACATTTCAAGAGTGATGAAGAAGCCTGTGTTACACTTCTGCTTTTTCTTATAATTCCCAATTTTCTGATAATGCATTGTTCAGATTGCGGACGCTGTGCTTGTTGCTAGACGTCTGGGGGCAACACTTGTTCTCCCTGACATCAGAGGAAGCCAACCTGGTGAAAAGTGGTTAGTATTGAACTTCATACTCTAAATGATTAAGCAGACTTTTTTTTTCTTTGCATCTCGGTTTTCTAATAAGCAACCATAAACTTGTCATGTTTTAAATTTTTCTGTAATTGTTTTCATCAACCAAGATACATGATCATCCACCTATGCAAACAATATGGTAATTCCAGCTGCTGAATTTTCTACCTTCTCGCAAGTAAAACTTACTCTATTCCAATTCATTTTTCTCTGGATATCTAGCACTGGCTGTGTTGCTGATATACCTAATTTTGCTATTGTGGAAGATCATAAAAGTAGTAGAGATTTCAGTTTGTGTTGTTTATAACTTATAAGTCACTTAATTGAAATGCCTGTAACAACATGTGAGTTTTCCTTGAAAGAAGCTCAATCTGAAATGCTTTATTGTGGGGTACCTTACAGGGTAATATTTTGAGTGCAGAAGAGTATTTGCTTATCACTAATCTAATTGATGAAACCAGGAACTTTGAAGATATCTATGATGTTGATGTGTTCTTACAAAGCATGGAGGGGGTAGTCAAAGTGGTAAAGGATTTTCCTGCTCAAATATCGACACGGAGTCTTGCCGCTGTAAAGGTTCCTAATAGGGTTACTGACGACTACATAGCTGAACATGTTGAACCAATTTACCGAACAAAGGGAAATATAAGGCTTGCAACATACTTCCCTTCAATAAATATGAGAAAGGAAGGAAATGCAGGTGATGCTGACTCTGTTTCATGCTTAGCAATGTTTGCAAGCTTACAGTTGCAGACAGAAATGGAGGAAGTCGTGGAGTCAATGGTAGAAAGACTGAGAACATTGAGTCGAACGTCCGATGGTCAGTTCATAGCTGTGGACCTGAGAGTTGAAATGTTGGATCAGAGGGGTTGCCAAGGAAGTGATGATGAAGGAAGTAAGAGCTGCTATAATGCACAAGAGGTTGCAGTATTTTTGAGGAAGATTGGCTTTAATAAGGATACCACAATTTATGTGACTCAGTCAAGGTGGCATAGCAGCCTTGATTCTCTCAAGGATATGTTCCCTAAAACTTACACAAAGGTGAGGCATTTCTCTCTCTCTCTCTCTCTCTCTCTCTCTCTCTCTCTTTATTTTTCCTTTTCCTTTTGGGGTACATAAAATGGTAGCAAGTATATATCAATACCAATGGCATGCTTGGTAAGACAGTTTTTCTTTTGGTTAAATTATTCTTTTGTTTCCTGAGAAATAACCTAGTTACATGGGTTTTCCTGCCAGCCCATGAGATATAGTAAAAACTTGTATTTCAATGTTATTTTAAAACAATTAATCTACTTTGTTCTACAAATTTATTACACCATTAATTGTGTTATTGCTTAACGGATATTTAATACACATTATTTTTGACATAATTAATTGTCTTTTAATTGGTTGTATTTCCTTAACAAACTTATTCTGGTTGTATGTTCTTTGCTTTTAATAGTTATTCATTATTTTATTGAATAACTTCAGATTTTTACAAAAATTAAAATAATGTTATTTTATAAACTTGAGAATGTTTTGGTGTAGGAAGATATTGCCTTGTAATTTTTCATTTTTCAGTATCAGATGGTCTTCTTGGTTGTGTTTTGGTTCTCTTATCTGCCTGTTTGATCTCTTACTCTTTCAGACACAGAAATACTTGATAAATGGTTCATTGGAAAAAATCAAATGAGATATGTATGTTAAAATGAGATTTAAAATCCTGACTACTTTTGAAAACAAATGCAGGAAGCCATCATGCCAGCAGATAAGAAGGCAAAGTTCCTAGATTCTGAAGGCTCTGAATTTGAGAAAGTGATAGACTTTTATATAAGTACTGAGAGTAACGTATACGTACCAGCAATTTCAGGTTTGTTCTATGCCAACGTAGCTGGCAAGAGAATTGGTTCTGGTAAAACTCAGATATTTGTGCCAGCAGATATTCAAGACTCATCTGTATCTGTCGCCAATTTCATCTCTCCTTATGTCTCCAAGAAAAATCACTTTGCCTATTCATGTTATTGCTAGTTTGGTTGACAAGAAATTTGAAGAAACTACAAGTCAAGTGAATGAATGTATTGAGGCCTTCAAAGAAGGTAGTCAGTAGTGATTCCCCTTTTGTTAGTTTACTCAATACACTAAGACGGATTATGGTGCAAAATCTTCACAATCCGGAGTTTCAGTGTTAAGGGTTTTGTTTTTTTTTTTATAAGTTATGTTCCTTTTAAAACCTTTTTCCTTTGAATGTTAGCCTACAAAAGGGGAACTGAAGAATTGTTGATCAATCTATTGAAGTCGCTTGCATTTCATCGTTTGTAGTTTTATATAAATTAATGATATTATATTCATTGGATATGTAAATGCTCCTTGATGTAATAATGATAACGAGCATGCATTGGATCGTTCTCTTCTTTCCAAAGGTGAACTGTTTTATTTATTTATTTGTAAAACACTAGCAGCCAACCATTACAAATGAAAAAAAAAAAAATTCTTCAGAGGTATCGGAAAGATGTTAAACACTTAAACGAGTGTCGTGCATTAAATAGATCTGATTTTCATACCTTACCAAATCAGTATGTTCCCTCTATTTTTGGGTTCCTTAAATTTCATTTCAACATGCACTCTACGGTCTAGTGCATCACTACATTTTAAAGTCTTTAATAATTGATCCCAAAAAAAAAAGTCTTTAAAATTCATGGTTCAAATCAAAGTTATTATTTTACTAGTAAATGATCATTGCAATTGCTTGAAAGTTCGTTTGGCAGTATTTATAGAACATGTATGCCTAAAAATGTTGACAAAGTATTACAGTTGAAATGTACACGACCCATGAAAAAAGGGGGGGTAAAAGGTATATATTACATAATGATTGCTATACATAATTCTTATGCATATACAAAAAGAAAAAGACAGTGACACACGTCTAACACAATTCTTAAGTGTAGGCACATAATAATATAGAGTTTGAGAGTGGGACCTTAGCTTGATCAATTAATATTTGTTAGGTAAGTGTGGAATTGACAGATTAATCTTAGAGACGTAGAAAATAGTTGTTGTCAATGGTTAGGCGTTAGGAAAAGCAGATATTCATATTAGCATATATGTAGCTTACTAGCAAGTGGTCGTGTTTACTGGTTAGTCGTCGTACGAGATCTCTTGAATCGCCTAAATGTCCTCTTACAGTAACGCCCCAACGGTGTTCTGGGAACTGGAATGAATTTTCCAGCTATAGCAAGAGGCCAACTGTCACAAGGCAACAAGCACTTGATCATAACTAAATTATAATTTTGTTACGACTTACAAGCATAGGGGACTATCCATGCATGATACATACTAATAATTAAGCCACCATTTGATAATATCTCAATAACTATTTCACATTAATAGATTTGGTCAAGATTTACTAGATTGTTCACTAAGTAATCTTAATCACTTTCCTATGTCTCGATAACTATTTGATAGAAAGTTATTATCATACCTAAGCTCTCATATATTAAGATTCACAGGTTTTCCTTTTCAAGATACTCCAATTATTATTCTTATTCTCTATCTTACTAACTTGTTTACGAAAAGTTTCAGCTACTGCATGTCCTTAACTTTATTTTATAGACACTCAATCGAAAAATCCTCTTCTTAAATCTAAGATTTATCACATACTCCTCCAATTGCCATAATCAAAGGACGACATAAATAATTATATGATCTAAGATAATGAACTAATAGACTAACCTGATAAAACCAATAACTAGAGAAACGATCCACAACTTCAAATCAAGCTTCACTGTTGAAGTGAACTTTCCAAGGAATTCGATGATGATGATCTAACAGATAGGAAAAGAATTAGTAAGGAATGCGTGCCAATCTTAACAAATCAAAACAAGAATGAATGACAGTAGGAATGCTTATTCACCTGAAGTATACAAGTCGCTCCCACAATTCCCATAAAGAGACGGTTCTTGGTCACTCCGCGGAACACATTCATTTCGTCTGGTTTTCGAGCATTAAACTCATTGAATACCTGCATGTTCAACAAATCCGACAAGAAAAATATGGTTCCATTGACAAAAATATTGGCCCAATTTTTCATATTTAAAATTTAGAAGTTCACTTACTTGGCAGAAGACGAATGCATTGAAAATCAAAGTATTCTTCACTTGCAAGTAATGGACTTCAGAGTCATTACCGCGTAGAAAACTCTCAGAGCCGAAATTAAGAACAAGGAGAACCACAACTTGATATACAGCCTACATATGACATGTAAAATATCATCAAACTACAAAACAAAAAAGGATTACTTTTCCAATTCTATAATAGGCTTTGAAAAATCATTTTTCGCAGGTAAAAAAAATACCTGTACAATCAAGTTCCTCCACATGATATTTGTTATAAGTGGTTCCCTGAAAAACGGAAAAAAGATCATAGATAACGTGTTTAAAGACCAAATCAAGCATACTGCAAATATAACTGAAAAAAACCCTAAGCTAACCTAGGTATTCAAAAAGACGCAAAATGTACTCATATGAAAGGCTAAAACAATATTAGACAAGTCTGTGAAACTTCCTATAAAATGGAAGTATAAAAAAGCATTCTACCCAAAATAAGCAGACATAGTCAAGAGGACTTTAGATTGCTTTCTTTTAACTCGTTTTTGAGCCTTTTGAAAGAAAAAAGTAGAACTTTGTGGAAATGCACTCGGTTTGAAGGGATGTGGTGCACTTGCTTAGAACCGAATGCATTAAGTTTCTCTCCACGCTTTTCCACCAACACAACTTTCATCGAATAGAACTCAAAACAAATGTTTTGTTATAGAGAATTTGTTGTCAGATATGAGAAGGGAATGGACAACTTATTTCAGTTTATATTTTTGTCCAGATCCTTCGGAGCTATTGTATCACTTTTATCTATTTTTTCTTTTTCCTATCTCTGTACCTTCTTTAATCCCAAAAATAAACTATAAGAGGAAACAAGTATTTCTCTGTTCAGAATTATATTTAATAAGGAGTCATGTTTCAGAGGGCTGTTGCTATATGAAGTCTCTTTTTTTCTAAAAAAGTAATTACTGCATCACTCAAGCTTTCCATAGCAGCCACCTTTAAGAAGTAGAAGTAGTTGTTCACTGTAAATTGACAACACAGAAATGGCCTATATATGAAAGAAGCCATCACAACAAGTATATTAACTCATGGTGCATATAATTTTTCTAATTATCTAACAGTGCATGAAGTGTATGATAAATATATTAAAAGATCACTAGAAAACAAGGTATTGATCAATACATATATGTACACTTATGTGGAAGCTCCATGCGATGTTAGAACTTAGAAGTACTAAACTAATAAATATTGTACTACATACTAAGAAAGTCAAACAATCCAAACCTTCGACCAACTGGTGATCTGTGCATAAGGTGGTCTGTTGGTGGTTCAGTAGCCAGAGCCAGGGCCCCAAGTGTGTCCATAATAAGATTGACCCACAAAAGCTGTACCAAGAGCATATACATTAGAAAGAGAGATATCATTATAAATGTATTTCATTAGTAAGACTTCACACAAATTAAATATCAGTCTTGGTTCTTGTTTAACACAATATATATTTTTGTCTCAATTCTTGTTAACCTACACAAATGGAACTCCAAGCCTGAAGTTTATATGTGCTAGTTTTTATAGATATCAAATAACAGTTCAATTTTTAATGCCTACTTTTCTTCAGAGTAACTATGGCTCAACACAAGCCATGGCGATCCAGTACTTTGTTCATGCTTCAAGCACAAAGAACTTTTTGTTCACGGGGTGAGTTTTAGTCCTAAAAATATCAATGAAAAATCCCATTCTTAACCTTCTCCTAACAGCGTAAGTTTTTGGGAGAGTTGAACCCTTAACACTTATATCAGGTTTTCAAATAGTAGATGTGACACTCGATGTACTATGACTCATGCTTCTAGCTGAAACAATGAACCATTGAACACAAGAGAAGAGAGGGACCTGCACTGCATTTAAAGGAACATCACCAGAAGATACTGCGGCCACGACATTTATCACGAGAGCTGCTACATTAACAGTGAGCTGGAACTGTATAAATTTCTGAATATTTGCATATACAGAACGGCCCCAGCGGACGACCTACATGAACAACGAAGTAGACAACTTGGACAAGTTATGGGTTGGACCAATCAACTCGGAACTTGTAAGTGAAACAACTTTTACCAAACAAAAGTGAAGCCAGAACTAAACCATACCATGGTCAGTCTTTATTATTCTTTGTATGCAAAAGGTTGTAAGAAAAAACAAATGCAATGAATGAAAACATTTTACTTGAGCATGAGATCTTTAGGAAGACACAAGAAAAGATGAAAAAGATAAAGGACTGTGTACATAGCATATGCTCGTTTAAATAATTAACTTTCTTACCTTTACTACTGACGCAAAGTTATCATCGAGGATTATTATATCTGAGCTTTCTTTCGCAACTTCAGTTCCCTGAATGCCCATAGAAAGACCAATATCTGCCTAAAATACAAAATAAAATAGTAAATACGCTATTAAACTATTTAAATATGACAAAGTAATAATAAAGTGCGGAATACAACTCGTCAATCAAACAAATGGAGGCACACCAAGAGACAAGAAAAGAATTTGATACCACCAAACAACTCTATGGCTATACTCAACTGAACGAAACTGTGATAATCAACTTTCGCTAGTGTTGTGGCAAAGTGACAAGTTAGGTTAATTTTGCTTATGGAAGAAACTGAATTAATCAGAGCCGAAAATTTACGTGCTCGACTTTTCTCCCTATCTTTCAATCAGTAAGTGAAACACGTGAAAATAATACATTGTTAACCCATGACATCATCTCCTAAGTCCTAACCATTCAAGGGAGGTCACTTAAGCCAAATGCTAATGCAAATTATGCAAAAATAAATGATTATAGATTAAAAAGGAAATGTTCATTTAAAGGAAAGCATTCCTCATTTTACAATTGGCAGCTCAAGCATTCCAAAAACCATATATTCACGTGAAATTTTGTTGCATTCAGAATACCATCAATGATGATAAGGGACACAATAAAATTGATAATCAGATATGCAAACTTCTCACATTCAACAATTGTAAATGTAACCAAAGTCATGCTTACATGAATCTTGAACACATTTGAGCGGCGTTATAGCATCACTGGATAAATAACACAGAACTACATGTCCGCACATAGACTGCCTTTTGTAAGAATTTTATGGTCAACTCAATCAATTATAGAAGGTCCAAAATACACAAATGAAGTAATTCAGTTACAAATACATCTCATATTTCCAGGTTGGTTTCTTAAAATCTACTGAAAATACAAAAATCAAATATCAGGCCTCAAGACTGCACATCCAAGAAATATGACAAACCTCATGAAGGGCAGGAGCATCATTGGTGCCATCTCCAGTGACAGCAACAACTTCACCCCCTTTACGCAGTGCTTGAACTAGTAGAAGCTTATCATTAGGAGAAGACCTCCCCATCACCTATACATATTATGCAAATGATGACTATGGACAATTATTTATTCGATCCAGAGATGTCATACACGGCAGGCTATAATTAGCTAATGCACAAAACAAAAAACACGATGAGATAACCATACAGTTATTTTTTTAGCAACTTGCTCCCTTTCCATTTCAGATAATGCACGGAATGTCTTTCCTTCAATTATATTTGGTTCAACAGCATCTGAATGTGAAGTCAGTATACCACACTCCAAAGCTATTGCCTTTGCTGTTTGAAGATTGTCCCCGGTAACCATGCGCACCTGTGTTCAAGAACATTTTGGGTTTCCTTAATTACACGTTTGGTTAACACTCATGCTATTCATAATTTCAGAAACCATATTCTAATGTCATAATTAACTACTTTCACATTGAACTAAAATCTATATATGGACTTCATCGATCGATATGTGTGAACTATATCATCAAGAATTTTAAATTACCTTAACACCAGCTGCAGCGCATACTTCCACTGCCTCTCTAACTCCAGGCCGACAGGGATCCTGAAAAAAGGATCAATGTTAGTTCAGACAAAGAATTACATTCGGTTAATCTGAAAGCAAAAGGAACAAGCTAGCTCTAAAGCATAATATAACTTGGCCCCACATGCAGCAATAAAGAGTATTATTATAAAGCCTTAATGGTTTAAAAATATATCTACAGATATGTTAACACGTTGACAGTATTTGTTTCTTTATTGCTAAAAACCAATCGAAGGTAGTGGGACACATAAAATGCAACAGCTTTAGCGCAATAAAACAGAGAAAGATACTCCTGAAGTTTACCTTTATACCAACTATGGCAAGCAAAACAAGGTCATGCTCAGGCAAGGACCACTGGGCCAACTCCGCCTCATCAGAAGGAACTTTGTCCAATTCATATGATCTGTATGCAATCGCCACACATCGCAAGCTTTGAGCAGCCATGTCATCAATAGCCCTTTTGAAAAAGTCCTGGAAAAGATTTTTGAAGAAGTATTACCTAATTACCCAGGGAAATGCTGAAAGGATTGCCAACTGTTCTCAGTTGTTATATTGCTGAAAAAAATTCAGCTGGTGTATTGCCCATTATATAATTGCCATAGATTCAGCATCAGAGCAACTTGAAACAACATTATGACCACGTTCATATGTGAAGAGTGTTTTAGGGGTGACCTCATTCCATCTATTTTTGAAGTTGTGTTTATTATTAGCATCACAAAAGACAGTCTCAATAAACTGTTCATTGCAATAAGTTACAGTCCCGGCTTCTTTGGACTAATAACTATGTGAGAAAAAATAATTGAGGAATTGTGTTTGATTAAAAAGTTTTCGGCCGAATGGATCATGATGGGATAACAGACTAATAAAATTATTCAAATAAAACAAAGAAAATAAAAATTTAATTAGTCAACTATCACATCATGATTTATTTGACCAAATTTTTTTTTTTTATCAAAGTGATTCTCTCATTTATTTATTTCTCACATAATCATTTGACCAAAAAGTTCTACATTAACAGTAAATTTTATTGGTCTTCTACGCTAGGAAGCTGCTGTTCCTAACCTTCTCGCCTTCTATAGGTTGCAAACAACCATTTGAATCAAGATATTGTGTGCACGTGCCTAGCACTATCTCTGCAGCTCCTTTCCAATGTATATGTATTCTGGAGTCGGCCTGCCAAACAAAACGTACTATTTGAGTAGCGTAAACAGAAATGAAAATCATGAATAATAGATATTTGTACTCTACTCACATTATAGAAATCTATAATATGAACCTAACATTGACTTTCTTTTTAAAACAAAAATTTATCTAGTTCATAAGTGAAGGAAGAAAGGCTGAGAGCACAACGGACCTAGGAAGCATGGACACTGACACGGACACGGGACACGAGACGGACACGGACACAGCGACACGCTAAACTCTCAAAATTACGCGACACGACACGCCATATATTTATATATATAAATAATTAAATATTCATAATTTTTAATGAAAGATTTAAAAATTACAAGTTTTATTCATAATATATGTCATATATATTATTATTTTCTCTTATATGTCATGTTAAAGTCACAAAAAATTAATTTATATTTTAAAATTTATGAATATGTGTCGTGTCGGTGTCGTATGGGTGTCGGACACTGACACGTGTCTGACACGGTGACACGCCCTCAAAATAAGTGTCCATGACTTCTTAGCAACGGACCAAATCCAGAAAGAACGAATCTTAAACACATTTCAGATAATATATATATGATCAAAAAATGAAAAGTTGAATCAGAAATGTTTTCATCAAATGATTACCTGCTTCAGCATGACACCACCTCGCTTTTTCTCAGAATTGAAGGGGAAAACATGGAGAATTGTTGAATTTGATCTGATAAATTCAAAATTCATCCCCAACTGCCAAGTATATTCAATAAAAATATAAATAATTCAGTGACAAATCAACACAGTAAAGTGACAGGGAAATAACAGGAAAAATAAAAGAAAAAAGGATCAGTACATATATGTTATTAAGTTACCTTGACCGCCCAAGAAAGGATTGCCTTTTCAGTAGGAGATCCTGAAACCTCTGTTTCCCCACCATCCTACAAAGAAATGAAGTCATGAAAAAAATTTGGTGCTCGTTCGATAAACTACATGAGAAATAAAATTGCAAGCGAGAACTGAACATTCATCGTAATTACTGCTCCTAACTCCAATTCTAAGGCTTCGACGGTGCATATAAATGCAACGACTCTTCCATGTCGGAGCATTCATATTCTCCACTTTAGTTAAATTGAACACGCATAAGGAACAGACTGGGAGAGAAATATGACTAAGCATTCAATGACTAACTGCACGTGCAATTTGCTTGTCAATTTTACAGACATAACTATCTACAAGTTATTATCTGGAGAAGTTAATTGTGGTTTTCGAACCCAGCTAAAATCTATAGTCTACATGCTTCTATGAATTCAAGATTGACAATTATTGACATGGTAGACTGTAGGCAGACAGTATACAAAAAATTTCTTAGGAATTATTCTGAATGCATGTAAATTGTTTTAAAGCACCAATAAATCGGTTTCAGATCTCCTATGAAATAAATTAGCATATATATGCATGATTATGTGTTATAGTTGTCACCGTATGCATTTGGCTGTTTGGAGAATCACAATGAACCGTTTTCCTTAAACAATAATTCCACCAAAATCATGAGGATAGCCCATAGGCAAATCGTTGATTACTTTAGCACTAAATAACACAATATAAAGGAGAGCCCAAGATACTGTCACTAAATGAGTTAGAAAAGAAAACCTTAGGCACAAAAACAGTTCCAGTAGTATTCTGTGCAATGCCTTCATTTATCAGAGATAAAACTTCTGGATGCATCTTTGATGATTCATCTGGTGGATCCATTTTCTTCCCCCCAACATATGCCTCAACCACAGTCATCTATAATGCCATATAAAAGTAACTAGTAAATCCTGATTATTCAAAGATTTCAAATAAAATGAGAATTGAGAAAAATGCATATATATGTGAATTAGGCAGAATCAACAAATAGTTCAAGATGAAAGGTAGCTAGCACAAAAATGGGTCTCTCAAACAGTTGAAGCGGTTCTTTGAATTACTGATCTCCTATATTAATTCCTTCTATCTATTTTTCCAGAATAACTATGAAAAGTAATGAATCCTCTTTGCTCATCCACTTGGAAGGGATTTTGGAAATGAAACAACTTTGCTTCAGCAACCAAAAAGAACATTATTTGGTATTCATCTATATGAAGTTATCTTGTTTGAACGTATGAAAATCACATGCATTATATCTAACAATTACATAAATTGAGGGTGAGGGGCAACAACAAACGTGTTATGAACCCAAAATCACCTTGACTCGAGAGAGTGTGGGCTGCGAAATCTATATTAACTTTTGAAGCATTTATTTTATTCACGTCTGCAGTTTTAGGCCTCCATATTCCTTTCAATTGATGTTCTTATCTTATCCTAAGGAAAAGGCCTAAACAGTTCCAACTCTGAGTCAATTCTCCGTTATGAGAACTAATAGTTACTGAACAAAAGTTCAAGACAAGATCCTTACCACATACAGGACGTGACCAAAAGCACAGTACTTTAGTAAAAATAAATAGTCGATTTCAAAATATGGCCAAACTCCTCTTAGACTATCTATATTTTCTTCCGTGTGACTCACCTGATTTAAGGTCAATGTTCCTGTTTTATCACTGCAAATTGTTGTTGCGGAGCCCATAGTTTCACATGCTGACAACCTTCGTACCTGCATAGAAATGGTTGTTAGTAATACATGTTCTTAAACTAATTGTAAAAAGAACTGCAAAACAATAAATGTTTAAGTAATTGGAGAATAATAAAGTGAGACTTACCAAGGCTTTGTCTGCCATCATTTTCCGCATTGAGTATGCTAGGCTGTCAAGAGAAAGGAGTAACGAAAAACAAAAATTATAAGGAAATACATTATCAGAGGCCTTGTATTGGCTACAAATACTGCAGAATGAAATCAAAATGATCAAATAGTACTTACGTTAAGGTAACAGCTAGCGGAAGACCTTCAGGAACGGCAACAACCACAATTGTGACCTGTGCAACTCTATATTTCAGTTTAAGAAACTACAAACGACGAAAGAAGAAAAAGAAGAAAGGATCTCATGTACAAAGCACAATCCAGAAATTGCACTTACTGCTATAGTAAAAATTTTGATGCCCCCATCTATTGCCTTACTAATCGGAGTCTTGCCAGCAATAAATAGTACATTTCCATCCAGATCTCTTGAATTGCCAGTAAAGAATCTAGAGTCCCAAAGTCATATCACAGCCAGTAAGGGATGACATGGAGTCTGTGCTAATCAGTTATCAACTACAAAATCAACAATCTAATCTTACCTGATCAAGAGGACCGCTAGCACAGCAACCGCTACTGTAAGACCTACGATGCCAATAAAAGTTGCCACTCCATTCAAACGTACCTATGACATGTCACCAAAAATAAGTTTCTGATTTAGCATGAATTCTTTAAGGTACTATCAATACAACTGCCTTTTTCTTTCTTGGTTTTGAATGGAGATTGTGGAACCTGTAAGGGAGTCTCTTCTCCAGTATCCTCAGAAATGCTTGCCATCAACAATCCCCATTCCGTATTGATACCAACACCAGTTACCTACAGGTAGCAGTTTAACGTGTTGTTCAAAGTGATGACATGATAATTTTGATGATGTCCGTACAATGAGCTAGAAATATACTAGAATCGTAATTAAAAGGGCAGGACTATATATTTTATTGTACTCACTTTAGCATATATACACAATAGAATTATTCAAAATTACAGAAAAAAATCAATTGTAAGAGTATAACAAAATGCCAATAACTAAATTCACAAAACTCCAAATAAGAAGATTAATAAATTTAGGTTATTCAAAATATTTCAGTTTACCAAAATAGTCAACACTCTCACATAGTCAGCCATCTTACTGGGCCCTTACAAAGATTATCATACTGTTAAATCCTTAAAGCTCAAAATCCCAACTCCAACAACATTTGAAGCACAGAAGTATACCATATCAAAGAAAAATAAAAAAAAAAATATTAGAAAACACGAAGTGTAAAAGACAGAAGGCAGAAACAAAACCATGAGTAGACATGCTCATTAAATACAAGCAAATTTGCATAGGATAATGCAATATGATATTTTTACCAGCATAACACCGAATCCATCAGCTACTTTACAACCAGACATAAAAAAAGGTGCTTTATGATCCTTTTGAACCTGCAAAACATTGTTGTCTAAGAATTACTTGAAATGAAATCAATAATTTGATGGACAGAGTGGATAAGGAACTTACTATCTTGCTTTCACCAGTCATACTGGATTCATCAATAGCGAGTGAGTGACCAGTGATTAAAACTCCATCGGCAGGAACCTGAGTACTCCATAAAATTATTTAGTGGAAAGAAAACTATTGAATTTCCAGTAAGATAAACTCAAGTCTTATCATAGCTCACCTGATCTCCTATTTTAAGAGGTACAACATCACCAACGACAATATCAAATATTGATATCTTTGTTGCTCTACCACCTCTGATGACCTGTACATCACGTGAGTTCATGTATAAATGATTCTTTAGCTTTCAATTGATAAGCTATTTTCCAATTATACAAGGATACGCACCTCCAATTGTATATTTTGTTTCTCTGAATTCAAATTCTGAAACTGCAGAGATTGCCGATAATCACTGACAGCTGGAAGACAGAAAACAATGCCAAGGAGAAAACAAATGATTCGAGGGAAAAATAAAACTGTCCATATATACTAAAAATTTAATTTGTCTCCTCTCCTTCCTTATCTGTGTGAAAATTCTCACATATAAAGACATTGTAAGATTACATTCGTTTCTTATAATCAAAACCCAAAAGATAAATCCAATACCTGTTACTGCAATGACAAGAAAAACAGCAAAGAAAATGCTTCCCCCATCATACCATCCTTCTTCCAAGCCCTAGCAATCACGTATAAGGGAAAGTTTAAACCTTGGTGAATGTAAATGATTTCAATGGAATGAAAGAAACAAGCATAATCATTGACTAGAACAATCAGAACAGTCATCACGAAGAAACCGGTGCTTATATAGATAAAAAAGATAAAACACATAATATAAAGAAGTAAAATTTAGTAATCTCGAAAGGCAAAAGAAATAATGTAATGACTATTCATTGTGGCTGGCTTATGATAATTCAATTTATCTTTGTCAAGGTCCTGAAGTAACACTAACACATTAATATTGCTGGGCAGTAATATTCGTGAAAGCAATGAAGTAGCATTTCATTTTAAATGTTATTGATTAGATGGATTTGTATGTCCAAGTTGTGCAACATCCGAACACAACTTCTAGTGAAGAAGCAATTTTGTCTTATGGAGGATGTTTGAAGTGCTTCAAAGTTCTTTATTATAGAAAATGACCAAATATTCTTCATTAAATTCTTTCAATGGAGCTGCGCTATTTGTTCCAACTCATAATCGTGTTGAGTCATTTTCTTTTCCCATATTTGTAGGTTACTCCTTTTTTCTTGTTCGTTTTTGTTTTTGGTCAGCAGTGCCTTCCTCAACTGGTAAAAAAAAAAAAAGCAGTGCCTTCCTCAATATATCTCACTTTTCCACATTTCGAATAAAGATTCAATGTATAAAAGGCATTGTTTACTCCTCATAAGTTGAATAACGAGAGAGGCAAAATTCCATAGAGCATAGATGTCAGATACATGTTCCTAGAACCTATTTTATCTGATGAGTTAATCAAATCCTTCAACAAAACCATGTATCAATTAATAATGCTCCATTTACTGAGATAATGTGAGTGGTAATCACACCTCTGTTTTTATTCCAAGTGCCAGTGACACCGCAGCTGCTATAATCAATATGATAAGAGTCGTGTCTTGCCAAGCATCCCATAAAAACATCTAAGTAAAACCATAAAGCATTAGTATAATAATAGCAACTAGTTTATTAATTGCTTCAAAAAAGTACTTGATGGCTTATAATGAATATACCAAGAAACTCCGGCCCTTTTTCTTAGGATATGTATTTGTTCCAAATGCAATTCTCCTTTTTAATATATCATCGTCATCTCCATTAACTCCTTTGTCGGGATCAGATTTTAGTAAATTTGATAAGCCTTTAACCTGTAGAAGCTACCACTGGATTACATCAGATAAATAATTCCTTCAACGTGAGTTTAAGTAACCAATATATAATATATATACAGAAGACTTGCCCCTCCATATTGCTGTAAAGTAGAAAGATTCTGATCCTTGGACATAGAAACTAGATCTTCGAGTCCAATTGGATACTTATTAGCTGAGGATGGGGAATCCGATCCTGTACCTATCGCTAAATGATTCAACAAATAAAACCGTAGAAAGTGATTCAAAATGCTCAAGAGGAATTAAAGTGCATAAGCCTTGGTAGTCAGGTGAATATACACTATTAGTAATAGTAATAAAAAACGAAGTTCGTTTGATTTAATAAGAGCTACAAATAAAGATCCAAGTTAGTAAATGGTGATTGATTTAAATACAGTACAAGCCACATTGGAATTTGGAAGCAACTCATATTGCAATAGTTCGTTTGCAGTTGAGGACTACCTTCAACATTAAATATTCCTAAACTGCTTATTCACCAAAGGATATGTAACAGATGGGAACATTTTATTGCACAAGGAGAAAATCAGACAATTTGATAATTTGGAAATTTTCCCAACCTTGATTATTCTGCTATTAATTACGGCAACATCAAGAATATAATCTACACATGATAAAATCATTTCTGTAAACTTGAAGCATCTATAGGCCTCAAACATATAATTCAGAGCAGTATGGGATTTGTTAATTATTTGTTATAATAACTATATGAGCATTCATTATTTTTTCCAAGCTCTTAATAAATAAAAGGAACACATGAATGAAAAAAATAGATATATATATATGGTAAGTAAATGAAGAATACCTAAATCACGTTCGCCAGCTAATCTGAAAAGCAATGCTGCCTAATAGAAGAATTGAGCATTGATTAGGAAAGAATAAAAGAATTAAAAAAAGGAGAGGAGATTAAAATACAAATTTTAAAGAATTACTGACTCGAATGACTTGGGCATGGGCTCTAATCAAGCGTTTCTTATTCTCTTCCTCCTCACCCTTTTTCAAGTCCAGAGTATATCTAAAACGCCGAGAAGCATTAAGAACAAGTGCTGCTTGCTGCAAATAAATGAGAGAAAGTAGGTAAGGAAATGAGAAATTAAGAAGAAAATGGTTGGTAATTAATTACGTACTCTCCAACGCTTGAGGGTCTCAGGAGGGGCATTCTTGGTATGAGAGACATCGAAAGGATCATCAGGATCGACAACATCGTCGTCGTCGTCGTCGTTAACGGCGGGAGGGAGGTGATCGTCGTGAGGACTGGCCACGGTCACCGTCAGAAGCCCATTGGCGGAGGAGTTAGAACCGCGAGACACGGAGTTGTCCATTTGGGATTCGATTTGATTTGATTTGATGTGTAGGGATCGGAATTTGATCGATGAATGAATGAATGAATGAAATCAGAGATCGATCCAAGGCAAACAGGGCCAACCCGAAGAAGCACAGAATTAGAGGGAAAGGCTCCTTATACGGGAGCCTACCTTCTCTTCTCAGCGCTCAACAATTATACTATACTAATAATAATAAACTCAAAATTAAAACAAATAAAACAATATTCATCAATTGAAATCAGCAAACAATATGAGTTATCAGATGGCATTCCCGCCAAAACAACTGTTAGGCAATGCTATACAACCGGCCTCTCTTCTCTTTTCAATGCCTTCCAATCCATCCCTAATAATAGCCAACATGCATCACTTTCATTTTCATACACCCAAATTCCTCCCGCCAAAAACAATATTCTATAACTCTAACTAACTTTTTTGGTTTTTTGTCGTACGTGGAACCACACTTTCTCATCCTGTTTAACTCCTTTTTTTTTTTCTCTCTTTTCTTTTCTTTCTTTAATTCACTGGTTCTATACTGAACGAGAATATTCTGATTCTTACAATTATTTGAAAAGATGATTACCAAACTTTCTTTGGCCCTACTGTCTAACTTTCTCTGTTCGATGAATCGATTTTCCAAAAGCGCAGGCATATTTCAAAGGGCTGCAGAATCTTGCACCAACGTAGATCATAAGTAAATGCCCGACGATGACATGCATACCTGTGATATGGTGTCCAGTTACACCATTATTCTATTCGTCTTTTAAGATTTTTGGCGTTTTAATCTTATATAAGGCATAAAAGTGTTATCACCTCTTTGAAATTTCCAGACATAATATTTAGACTAAAAAATTTTCGTCAAGTCATAAGTCGTCTCTGACCAGTGCATCAAATTTCAAAATACAGTAAAATATTTATTAACGTTTATAGTTTAAAATGTGTTTACAATTATTTCATATATAGTTAAACGAGTATTTAGTATTTACATTTTTTTTTTACTTATTATCAGTGTCCCCCCCTTATAAATCTACCTGAAAAGCTTTCGTCGTCAAGAAAATAGTAAATGAACCTTAGTTTTTTTTTTTTGGCGGCAACCATTGTCTTTTTGCTAGCTTTGTTTAAGTGAGCACTTTTTTCTGGGAACGCAAGTGTTAAAGGTTTTGAAACAAGGAAGAATCGTCAGAATAACAGTGCTACCCTTAACACCTGCCCTTTGTTTATAGTATATTGGGCTCTCATAGCCTTTCTTCTTTTGGGAATCAGGAATCCCACCCAGCAAATCAATGTTTTCTATTCTATTAAGGATGGGTTGTGGGTAAGTATTTTCATGGTTCTGTGTGCAATAATGCAGTGTCCACCACTCAGCCATCAAGGATCTGGAAAGGCATTATGGCTAATAGTGCAATTATTCATGATCATCTGCGTTGGAATGTTGTTACGGGATCCACGATTCCTCTTGGTTCTACGTTTTGGTGGCCAATCCTTCCTTCAAAGCCGACAGAGTTACAATTTGTTAGTGACCTTCGCGTTTCTCCGTCCGGAAATTGGAATTACGACCGGGTCGTTCAGTGTGTTCATCCTTCTTTGGTTGACAAAGTTCTTAATACTCCGCTTTCAGTCAATAATGTTCCCGATCAGCTTGTGTGGGCTGGTTCTCCCTCTGGGAAATATTCAGTGGCTTCAGGCTACTCCTGGCTGCTTCTTAATCAGGCGGCCTTGACGTCCTTTGAGAACTTAGAGTTTCGTTGGGATGTCTTTTGGAAGATTAAGGTTCCACCTAAAGTGCTGGTGTTTGTCTGGCGTCTTCTTTATAATGCAGTTCCTACTACTGAGTCACTAAGGATGCACCATCTCTTGATTCAGGGGGGATGTGTGTTTTGTGATCATGACACTGAAGACCGCGAACACTTGTTTCTTCGATGTGCTTTTTCTAGAGCGATATGGTTTGGGGCTTTACCGCAGGTGCTCGGATCTCTCACGCAGGCGACTGGTTTTAATGATTGGCTAAGTAATTTGCTCGATTCTCCTACGGGGGACCCTATTATGTCTTCTATGGGTTTGGTCTTTATGATCCTCTATACTATTTGGACAGCTCGGAATCGACGAATTTTTGATGGAGTTGTTTCAAATCCGATTTGTGTTCTTCAACGTGTGCTTGCTTCATGGGATTCTCTCTTGTTAGCTCACTCGAATACAGAGGATTTGCTATTGGGGCCACAGAAAATAGGCTCTAAGATAGTCTGGTCATCTTGCACAATTTCCAATCACTGTGACCCCACTATCTTCCTTCTGGATCGAAAGGTTCGACAGACTGTTACGGTTTATTTTTTTGTTTTTGTGCAGGGCAGATGTACTCTTCTTGGGAAGCGATCAAATAGGAATGGTGTTGATAGGCAATTGTTCATGCTCATGGTTCTTAGAGAGATTGTCATGCATCAATTCCGGGATTCAAATAGGACAATTTATTTTGCTTCTAACAAGCCAGGAGTACTTCATTCTGCCTTGGTTTTCCAGTCTGTCAGATCCCTGCTGCTTCCGGTTACGAAGGATATTTGCGCTTTACTTCCTAGGGGATTTAATATCTTGCGGCACGAACTTCGGCTTGAAGATTTCTACCGTCACTTTAAGGCGCTGGCTCCTATCCCGGTTGTTATGCTAGGGTTAGATTCCTTTATTCCTCTTTAATTTCTGTTGTTGGTATAAAAAAAAAATAATCACATTCCTTTTATGGTGATAGATTTTTAGCAAAAACACTCTTTTCCACCTCAAACTTTACATTAACTTTCAATTTCGTTCTAAATATTTTTTGCTATCAATTTTGTCCTTATGTTCCACATTTTGATTGATTTTATCAATAGCTTTCACTTTAACCAAATATTAACGACAAATTTTTCATGACTAATGATATATAATGTAAAATTGATAGAAAAAGAAATTCAAATCTTAATTCAGATTGAAAAACACGATTAACTCTATCGTTAATTTATTGAAGAAATTAGTTAAAAGATAAAATTGATCAAAATGTGAAATATTAATAACAAAATTAACGTTGGGGACGAAATTGAAAATTCATACAAAGTTTCTATTTTTTTTTCTTTTGAATTATCTTTCGATTCAAATTTTCAGGTGACAGTGTGCTTCTGTAAGTTCATGTTGGGAAGCAACCTATCCCAATAATGCCTGTATAAGGGCCAGAGGGATATGGTTGCAAACTTCAACAAGATAATGGAGAACTCAACTCCACATGTTACCTGGCATCTTTTTAGGCTATCCTCTTGCCTCACCAATATTGTCAATTTAAGGGTTAATAGTGAATTTACAAAAAGTTCGAGTACAAAAAGGGTGACTTCTAAACACAGCAGCTTTTAGTGTGAAACAAAGCTAATTCTACGTTCTTAATGAGATTCTTTAGTTGACTTATCCATCTGTTGGATTGTGAGCCTCAATATCAACATGCCGAATACCAGGAACAAGATTCTGAATTTCCTTTTCCAACCTATCCACTTCACTTCCTAATGCCGTAACTATTTCAGTACCTGCCGCAACTTATGATTGTAAGCATGTAATTACTACTCAATCAACTAGTAAATAGATATAGGTCGTGTATGTATACCATAATCTGACAAAAATTTCAGCTGGGCATTTGAATCCTTCTGTGCTGCGACTTCATCAAACTGTAAATAACATAACTACAAATTTAGAACCAGTGGGCACATGGTGTTACCAAATGACCATGGTCGTAAAAGTTATGTTTCTAAATCACAATGGCAGATATGCAAGGTAATGCTACTTGTGTTATAGACATGAAACAGAATAATGAATAAAGAGGGGAATAAATAAAGACTAACCATGTCCTAAGAGCCAGACGATGTTCAAGCATGAGTGGATTGATACCATTAATTAAGTTTTCAAATGGGTATTCACTAATCAAGAGGTAATTTTGGAATTTCGACAACCACAAGAACAATTCCTATTAACGAATCGTATGTAGAATGATGCGACATAGCAAGTTATAAACCATTTATGTCTTTTTTTTAATTAATAATCCAGTGTGTATTACCAAGAACTCAATAATTAAAACTGAAATGAGGACTAATACACTTAATGCTCAATAAAAGCAATAGGAATTAATTAGGAACATAATCTGGATCATGATGAGAAAAGATTCCTAAAGAAAAGCTGTGTGCAGATACATACAAACATCTAAATTTCTAATGTATTATGTATTAACTAGTAACATACAACGAGAGAGAAGCTTCAGCTGTCTAATTATGCCGTTAGTTTGTCACAAGACACCTTTTGAATAGAAGTCACGACAGAGACTTTTAACTAGCATAAAAGCAACAAAAGAAGTTTTGTGGCTTCTACAGAAGCTTTGCTCATGCTGGCTACTATTTTCCCTAAATAATCATGCATCTACTTATTTAAGCTTATCATCTTGTTCTGATAAGCGATAAACATGTAATAAACCTAAAATATTTATTAAACAAAGTGGCACGGGCAATGTATATACACAAATCATAAACTTTTAACCTAAATGCAAGATTAAGTGATTAAAAACACTAATACTCAGCAGCATGAAGTTTTAGATGAATATGAGAAATGAAGAGAACCAACCTGCCTGGCCCACTCCTCACGTCCAGTCCTGAGAAGATAATTTCGCACCACCATCTCTCCATTGAAATCTGTTTCACACGACTAAGATTCTCTAATCAACATCATAATTCCTAATTATTATTACTTTCACAATCGCTATATTTGATTTCTAATCTGAATTTATTATATGCATTTTTAACTTTGATCTTTGAAGCTGGAAAAGGATAAAAGCAACAAAATATAAACAAGGAACAAATAATCATAATAAACTGTAATAACAGCAATATGCATGCTGCCACCTACAAGCAGAACCAAGAGTATTACTGGTATAAAATGAGACTTTATGTATTGTCAATAGCTGACAAGAAGAAGAAGAGAGATTCTAAATAATAATTAAATATTAAAATCTACACTATATATTAACAAAGTCAAACACAAGGAAATTACAAGGATATGGAAGCATAACCTATTTCTGCCTTGAATCTGAAGAATCCAGGCCCTATAACTTCACTTTTGCAATCATAGAGGGAATCCACGACCTGATCATACAAGTCAGAATAAAGTCAAATGAAAAACAAACAATTCATTTTATACTTCATTACAAATTTAGCTCCCTTATACCGGATCATTTTTCAAGAAATGAAGAACTTTCTCCATATCATGGTCGTCCATAGCTCTACCAATCAAAGCATGTCGATTTCTTTGGATGAGAAATATGGCGACCTGCACGGTTCAGCATAAGATAAGATAAGACAAAACTAAATACCAGTTCTATGTTCTCAAAAATTTACATATGTTAGTATAATTTGCAATCTTCTGATCCCCTGTTTACCATTCCAAGTAGGTTGCCAACTATGATTGATCCTATGGGATCATAAATGGCATTTCCTGTAGTATTCACAGCAATTAATGATGCCCCAGCAATGACGAGGCCAGTTACTGCAGCACCATCCTGCATATTTCATATCTCAAATATATGAGGAATCAGCAAGTAGAAAGAAAATTGTCCTTATTGTACTTTTCTTTTTTGGGTAAAGTTATTGTACAATATTAAAACCTACATAGAAAAAGAAATTAATGTTGTATGGTCCATTAGAGGGCAGCATAAACTACTATTTGCAATACAAATATCACTCTTACCACATCCTTCTTGAGGCATAGTAATCAAAACATTTTCTTTGCTATGGGGAGCATGGAAGCTTAACTGGTTAAGTTCCTTTTGTTCAATAACTACAAAAATATAATGGCCTAGCTTTGACTAACCATTTCTAAGGAAAATATACATAATATGAGATAAGTAAAGCATGTTATATAAAACCCTGATTTCTCCTTATTACTAAAGTTCCCGTCAGTTCAGTTTCTTGTTTAAACCCAAGTTACAAAACATGTTCCAGAAGCTGAAGATAAAAAGTAAGTTACCTCTGTCATTACTGCAACAGATGTAGGATCATGACCACGCCACACATAGTCTCTCACTTTCATTCCTTCTGCTGCTGCACCTTCCTTGACAGCTTTTATGGCAACAAGAAGAGAGGCACCTAAACAAAAACATGAACTTAATTGAGAGAGAGGTCTGAAACAGAAAATCGAGAAAACACTAGAACAAATTATGATGCATTATTATGCATATGTCAGTACCTTCAATGACAAATGAACCCCCTATCACCAAAGCTGCATACTGCATGTTCTCAGGGGCCTGAAAAGAAAATTCTCACAAGACCATAAACTATATAAATATTAATAGAAAAAAAAATTCAAAAACAAAGATTGACAAATACTTCTTAGGCCCAGATAATAAAAATGTCCAAGATTCAAATTGCTCAAATACCTGGGCGGTCCACAAGTTTTGAAACCCATGAACAACTGTAGCACCAGAACCAAGGCAAAATATTCCAACAGCAGATATTAAAGACCAAACAAATCTTTCCTTGGAATAGCCATAACTGCAGAATCACAACAAATCATTTCAAAACACTAATTAAAGACAATGTTAGTGAAAAAGACAAAGGCCACTGGTCAGGTTGTGCATATAAAGTTCTTGTGTGAAAGAAGACGCATCTCATAAAGTTGCAACATAAAAACTTGCATTGAGGGATGTCATATTTAATTTTTGACAATTAACCAGTTGAAACACAATTTACTGAAAGGCTGGGTTCAATAGCTATCCACGGTTTTGTACATAACATATTGAATAACCTTGGACAATAAAGCATGTGAATGTATATCTAAGAACTTTTTTCTTTCAGATGAAAATGCATTTCTAATAACTTAAAATGACCTTGAAATGAATGCATATGTAGTCATGCATAAGAAAAAGCAGTTAGTAATGGCAACTTACGGATGAATAGCATCTGGTGCTCGCCTTGAGCTAGTAAGACCATAAGCAAGTAGCGCCTACAATATAATATTTATTAATATCTATGCATCAATATTCAACAGAATGTGTTAGCATTGAAGATAGTACAGACTAAGGAACTTATTCTGGGATGCTGAACAATACCTGGTTTGCAAAATCTGCAACTGAGTGCACAACTTCAGCAAACATAACATGACTAGAAGAAACTAACCATACGCCAAATTTGAGAGAAAATACAAGAAAGTTACACCATAATGCAGTTGTGACAGCTCGCTGACTAGAAGAATGTATGAACAATGTAAGAAGAAATATTAGGCATTGGTAGCAGGGGCAAGATTAGCTATTAGCTAACACTCACTCACAGAACTAGAACTAGAAGGGNATGGAGGACAAATCCTAGGATCATAACTAAGTCTATAGATTAAACTTATTCAAACATGTAATGTCAACTAAGCGCAACCATAGATTTAAACATAACAACACCTGTGGCGATCATTGAATTCAATCCTTTTTACTTGTTTTGCCCTTGTAAAAAAACCTAAAAAAAGAAGCCAAATCACATATGTTACTTCAAATAAGATAAAAGTGGGGAAAGGAAAAGATAACTCAGAATTATGTATAAATAAATAACAAATCAAGAGGCCTACTGCGATGGGACGAATACTGGTGATGATGATTACAACGGAAGTGACGATGAGCATCTAAACCAAGAAAACCAAGCAAAACGAATGGTCTAGAAGTAACCGGCTCCGTAAAAATGGGTCGTGAGTGTGAATATGAAACGGATTGGTTTTGCGAGGTGGTGCTATAAGTATAAGCTGATTGTGTGAAGTGATGTTCAGAAGTGTGAAACCTCAAGAGCTGGGAGAAATGAGTGAAACGAAGTGAAGGTTTAGCAATGGGGATGGAGGAGAGACAGTGTTGGTGGGTGCGGCGAAAGCGATGCCGAAGGAGATAGGATGTTCGCATGAATGCTCAACAGTATATACCTATACAAAATCTATTTCGAGCTAGTACAGCATAAACCTGCGATTGCTTTATCAGAAAAGTAACAAATCAATGGAAAAATAGAAGCGTGTGATAGCGATGATGGAGAAAATGATCTAAAATTAGGGATTTAGGTTTGGGTGAAGAAAAAGAAGCATGGAGTTGATGGGAGGAGGGAGAAGAATGTGGAGTTGAAAACTTGAAAAATGGTTTACTGAGTGAGCTACTTCATCTTCATGGATTCTCCCTCCCCTCCTCCCTCTTGCACTATACAAAACGGCGCCACAGAAATGAAGCGAGCTGTAAAAAAACTTTTCTTTCTTTTTCTCTTTTCCGGGAGAATAATATCGTTATGCCTACCTTACGGGTGATTGGTGATTTTATTTTAGATTAGGCATTATTCCTTATTTAGGAAGGATGGACATTTTATTTTAAGGGCGTGTCGTCGTGTCAGACATGTGTCATGTGTCAGTTAACATGACACATATTCATAAATTTTAGAATATATATCAATTTTCTATAACTTTAATATAACAGAAAAAATAAAATAATAAGGTTAGATTCCAGCAAAAGACAATATCCAGCAACGAGGTGTGGAAGACATGGGAGACGATGAAACTCTACAAAGCACATCTCATCCATACCAGGAAATCAACAATAACAAAGCAGCATACCGGCCCAACCAAGCCCCACCGAACCCCTTACAGTTTGATGATTGCACTCGTAAGGTCTACTTTGCATGGTGGAAGGACAGAAAGCAGAAGAAAAACTCGTTTGGTGCTATCTACATCAACTCTGGAACAGCCCACCTATTCTTTACCTATCAGGAGGACATTACTACACGGCTTAACAAAACAGTCATCCATGGAGTTCGTCAATGCCTACTCAATCTCCAAACCAAAGGAATCCAGGCTATCCAAGGATATTTGCAAACGGTCTACCCCGAGCTTCTCAACCCGTATCATGGTAGCTACAAGGATGAGACTATTGTCCGTGACATTGCCAACCTTTGTCTCGCCAACAACTACAAGATCAGCCCCGAGCCACATGGACTGCAGCTACAACTTCTCTTGCGCAACTTCCCTTCCCCCGTTTTTAATTTTAATGTTATTTAATCTTTGTAGGCTTTGTTCTTTCAGTCAAAAAAAATATAACAGAAAAAATAAAATAATAATAGATATGACATATATTATGAATAAAAATTGTTATTTTCAAATTTTTCATTAAAAGTTATGAAGATTTAATTATTTTTATATATAAATATATACCGTGTCGTGTCGCATAATTTTAAAAGTTTAGCGTGTCCCGTGTCCGTGTCAGTGTCCATGCTTCCTAGTTCCTTATGTTTACGTAGATTTTATTTTAATCAAAATATATACTTTTTTATAATATGGACTTAGGACGGTAAAATTTGAGAAAATGGATCCTCTACTTTTCCTTTTTTTAGAGTATGAGGAAGAAAGGAAGAGAAAATAAGAGAAAAAGAGAAAGTATGGATTTTATATATTATTATTTTATAGAATTCACATTTTCTCTCTCTTCCTCTTTCTTTCTCTTTCTAACTCCACAGGAATTCTTTCTTTCTCTTTCTAACTCCACAAGAATTGTATGAAAAAGGAAATGCAGAAATGAGATTTTTTCAATATATATAAAAAGAGCAATACGGGGCCAAAACAAAAACAGAGCAATACAAAAGAAATGAGAAATTTTATTTTTGGCCTTTTAATTTGTTATTGTCTAGTTGCCAAAAAAAAAAATTTTTACTGTATAGATTGATTTAAATACATGATTTAACCTCTAAAATATTCCAATGGTCAATAATTTTATTTTATAATAATATAAAAAGTGTTGTATGTAATGTGCCTAATATTATAAAGAAATTAGTTATTTATACAAACATTTATGTTGTATAAAAGTTTGTCACTACACAATAAGTTATAATTGTTAGCAATGCTATAACTCTATTTCTTCAACTCGTGATAGAGCAAATATTTTATTGGGTAATTGATTGAAAATGGAAGTAAATGAAGTTTTAAGAAGTCTCACATTGCTTGGTTAGCAATTGTGAGATTTTTTAAGAAGTCCCACATAGCTTGGTTAGCAATTGTGGGAGAGACTCCACTATTATAAAAGGAGGCTCAAGGCAAGTTTACAAGTGCACCAAGTCAAGACACTTTAAGTATTGTATTTGACTTTTAAATTCTTCCCTCTCTTATATTTTAAAGTTCTTCTATTGTTATTGGTAGAGTGTGGAAGGTGTAGTTAAATAGTTGTTTTGTGAGAGTGTGGGTGTACTTGGGTCAATGGTTGAGAGAATATTATGTGATGTAATAATTTTCATATAATATTTTTCTCTGGTTGTCTTTTGGCAACGGTCGTGGTTTTTTTTCCCGGTTTGGGTTTTCCATATTAATTCCTCTTTGTGTTGTGATTGTGTTTTTTCATCTTATTTTTTTGTTATTCTTAAGGGGGAAAGGTTATTTTATTTTTACAAATATTATTATTTTTCCCAACATATTTAAGTATTATAATTCAACTATAATTAGATATCATACTTGTGACAATTGTCATTACATCTAACTCAACAATCTCTCTCCAAACTTGTTTTATTGGGAATTGAACTTGTAATCTTGACTCTAATAGAGTGATACTATTATTAGCAAGAATGCAACCTTATTCCATTAACATTAATGTTGTATAAAAGCTTGTCACTAGACAAAAAGTTATAATTGTTAGGAATTGTATAACTCTATATTTTCAACTCATGATAGAACAAACGCTTCGATATTATAATTCAACTATGATTTGATATCATATTTTTTGACAATTGTTGTCACATCTAAGTCAACAATCTCTCTCTAAACTTGCATCGTTGGGAATCGAACTTATAATCTTAACTGTAATAGTAATAATTAGTAAGAATGTATTTGTCATGGTTGATTGATCCTGAGACATTTAGGGCCTTATCTAAGCAACAAGAAGACTAGCAAAATTGCACCAAACATCTCAAGATGGTAATTGGGTTGTACATCGACCCGGTCAACCTGGGCTGTGTCAAACCAAAACTGAGCCAGGGCACAGGGTTTAAAATTTGAAAATTGTCTCTGAGCCGGGTCTCGGACCAACCTTACAAAACTCCAGCCCAGCCCGAGGTAGACTGCTGAACCGGTTTTATTTTTTAAAAAAAAAAATTATCTCTAACCCTAATTACTCAGTACTCACTCACACTCTCTAATCTCTTCATTCACATCTCAGAGCCGCTCAAGCTCCTCTCACCCTCACCTTCTTGCTTCTTCTTCTTCAATCTTCATTGCCTCATCCTCATTCATTCCAACTTTAAAGTTTCCACCTGCGTCAATTGAAGCCTCAATCGCCTCAATTGAAGCTTTCAACTTGCGTCTCCGACTTCGTCTCGTCTCTCTGTCTTTGACTTCGTCTTCGTCTCCTCTCGTTAGCGTTGTCTCCTCAACCTTTGTTGTGTTTGCGGCGAGAGCAAGATGAAAGCAAGCAAGAGAAGCAACTAGCTAGGTTTTTCAATTTCCTTTATTGTTTAATCTGCCATAGCCCAAATTTCATCTGGGCCCTAAAATCTGAAANAAAAAAAAAAAAAAAAAAAAATCCCACATGTTCAATTTTTTTTTTTAAAAAAAGCACAACCTGGCCCACCCCAATAAGAATTGACCTGGCCCAGCAATATCTCGGGGTTTTTCGAGCCCGGGTCCAAATGTGAACCCGATTAATAAATCGGTCAGGTCTCAGCCCAAGTCCAAATTCGGCCCAGCCCATGTACAGTCCTAAATGGTAAGTACCCAATAAATGCCTCGTAACTTTGAAGGCGTTGGATTGTGGTGTAATTAGTTGTTTAGTCTCATAAGAGTTGATGATGAGTGGATTAAAGTAATTTTGAAGAACACTGTTTAAAATTTCATATATAAGATTATAAGTAGGATATTTATGGTATTGCTAGCTTGAGGTCCAAGTTTCATGGAAATGTCTAGCTGCCCATACCACATCTGAATACGATGGTGACGATAAAGTTATGCTTCTTGCAAGTCAAATAAGCAAATTATCATGCACGGCGAATCAATTATTTTGATTAGTCTAGCTACTCCATTAATTAAGGTTTACTAACCACAATTTCAATCCTTTGTACTATATTATCCAATTATTCTTACATTTTCACTGATATATGTAAACAAAGTTTGTGTTTCTCCTTCAAGTTTTCATGGCGAGAAACAATCCTTGGAGGGTGAGCTTTAAGGATAATTAAAATATTAAGGATTCGTAAATAAAAAATATAATAATTAAAACTTTATGTATTAAAAAAATATTAAATTATAAAAATAATATACTAAATATTTAACACATATTGAAATATTTTAATAATATATTTTTATTTATAATTTATTTTTTAATTTTTAGTAATTATAAGTAAAATAAATTGATGAAAATAAATTTTATATTAATAAAAAATAATTTATTTTAAAAAAAATTATGAATCCAGGTACAAGTATGAAGATTAAATTATTCAACGGATTCGAAGAGAAAGATTGATTTTAATATTTATTGATGATTGGGCCTGAAGACCATAGTACTTTATCTATACATTATCCAAAATCATCCCTAATGAGCTTCAATTCTTCATGGAATACCCTCCTTCATCCAATGAGATGAAATTTGAAAAAAAAAAAAAAGCAAAAGATTCAAATATTTTGTTATAAATAATGAATATGTGCGTCCAATACTGTGATGCTCTTTTTTAATTAAACTATTATTTTACTCTTAAAAATATAAACTATAATATTGATGTTAAATATTAAAGATAACTAAATATAATTATCAAATATACAATATTATCAATATAAAAGTGTAGAACATAATTGTTAGTACATAAATAGTTTATTAATTAGACTTTTAATGTCAAACTCTTATACTCCCATAATAAGATTTTATCTCTTATAAATTTCTCAAAATAGTACATGAGCCTAAAAAGTGATGATCAACTTGTTGATATGAATTGAGTTCTTTGTGACTGCACAGGTAATTGGGTTGATGGTTTCACTAGACACATGGTGAGGGCTCGGTGTTAACAGCGGAGTTGTGGGGGATTTTATCTGGTCTTGAAGTGGTTTGGGATGAAGGTTTCAGGAGAGTTTGAGTTGAAAGCAACTCTTTAACTGCCGTTAACTTGATTAAGAATGAGTTTTCGAACACGAGGCATTATTATGGACTAGTCTCTCGTATCCAATATCTCTGCACCAGAAACTGGATGTGAGAATTTCCCACCATGTTGCTGATACCCTTGCCAATGCTGCTGTCAACACGCTGGCCGAACTGATTTTGCTTCCTTGAGTGAGACTTGCTTCCCACGTAGTCTCACTCAAGAATATCATAAAATATGAGTCAGAATGGCCAAAGTATTGTTGATACCTCTAACGTATGAGGTCATTTTTAGTTATATCCCCAACATTTTCTTTGGTTAATTATACCCCCAACGTTTCACATTCAAGTCAATTATACTTTAACTCCTAACTAATTACGGAATAGTCCATAATGTTTGTCATCTTTAACAAACAAGTCCTTAAAAGTTATTAACAATTCTCCTCCTTTTACCCTAAAACATCACCACTACACTTAATCGTCGTTGTCCACTCTATCCTCGTTTCTGTTGACATGGTCCTTCTTGTCGTCGTCCTCAGCTTCATGGTCTCCTCTAAATTACATCGCCATCCACTCTGTCCTCCTTTCCGTCCACCGGAGATTGTGTGTTAACATCGAGAGCTAGAGCTATTAGTATTTCTGCTCGATTTCTTTGTACTCGAGGCTCACCAGCGAATTTGTGTGTGGTTGCCAAAACTATGGAAAACAGAGGAGAGAGATTTTTCGGATTTCTCATTTGCAAGGACTAGTTCGTTAAAAATGATAAACATTTTAGATTGTTCTATAATTAGTTAGGGACTTGTGTGAAAGAAAAATCTTGAGAGGATGGATGATTTCTAAATAATGGAAACTTAAGGATCTTAAAATAAAATAAAATGTCGGGTAGGGGTATAATTGACTAAAAAAATACTGGGGGTATAAGTAAAAATAACCTCATACGTTAGGGGTATTAACTATGAAGCATGGACACTGACACGGACACGGGACACGACACGAACACGGACACAGCGACACGTCAAACTCTCAAAATTACGCGACACGACACGACATATATTTATATATATAAATAATTAAATATTCATAATTTTTAATGAAAAAATTAAAAATTACAATTTTTATTCACAATATATGTCATATCTATTATTATTTTCTCTTGCCTATCATGTTTAAGTTACAAAAAATTGATTTATATTCTAAAATTTATGGATATGTGTCGTGTCGGTGCCATACGAGTGTCAGACACTGACATGTGTCTGACACGGCGACACGCCTTCAAAATGAAGTGTCTATGCTTCCTAGGGTATTAACAATACTTTTGCTGAGTGAGAATTAAAAGACTCTAGTAAAAAAGGAAACTAGTACTAGAGTATCCTCTAGTTGGATCTTAATAAAATATTATGATTAAAATCACATTCTTTATCAAAAATCATATTCTCTAAATAAGTAAAAAAAATTGAAAGAATAGACAAAAAAGATGTCTATATTTGTTAAAAACAAATTGGGTTCAATCCACATAAAAATAGGATTAAGCTTGAATTTAGTATTTATTTCTTATTACTTTAAATAATACGACTTGTATTTTAATAACTCTAATCCACAAAAATCACAATTAAATCTAGAAAAAAAATAACATGCGAGGCAGCAACGCTATTGCTGCCTCGCGTAAAACAACTGTCGAACGCGATGCGTAAAACAATTTGAATGCGAGGCCTCGCGTATAAGGCCAAAAACTCCATCTATGGGCTAAGGATCAACCCAAAACCCAAAAGTTCAATTCAAATATAAAAGATGTTTTTTCTGTTTTTTTGGCCAAAATAAAAGATGTTTTTTCTAATAATACTTAGGCAGTGCAATTTAGGGATAATACCATTACCATTAATAAACCGATAATTCTTTTTTTCATTTCAAATGAACTAGAATGTTGTAGATTAAGGCTCAGTTCATTTGCGCTTTGATTATAATCTGCTATGATTATAATTGTAATAAGCATCTTCGTTTACGCTTTTTTTCTAATCAAATTATAATCATGATTTTTTTATAATCAAACACACTCAATTACACTTATACCCCTATATATATACCTATAATTACCTATACTTTAATACAATCAATCACCCATCACAAGGGCAAAATGGTCATTTACCCCACTATTGGGCCAATTTGTAAATAATCATTCTTGTGTTTGGGCTAAATTGTTATTTTGCCCAAATAATTTAGGATTCAAATTCATAATTTAGCCCTTGTCTTCATCTCTCCCTCCTCTCTCTCGTCTCTCACTCTCTTTCTCAATCCAAACTGTTTTTTTTCTTCTTGTTTGTGCTTGACAGTGAAGATTGAAATTCTGAATTTGTTTTGGCGTTTTTGAGGATGAGTGCTAAATATTAACATGAATCTGTTTGGAATAACAATCCGAGTGCCAAATATTGAATCTGTCTTGGCGTTTTTGAGGACGAGTTCTAAATATTAGCAATGAAGTCAAAAACGTTTCTGTGAAATTGATTGAAATTTTGACTCTGTTTTGTTATTCGTGTGAAATGATAATAACTGAATGAAACATTTAAGGTAGATGTTATTCATGTTAACATGCTTGGAACTGGGTACAAGTGCTTGGAATGGGTTTCTCACTTTGATGACGATTCTCTGCCGGAGCTCTCTCTCTTGTACCCAGTTCGGACGAAGCAAGCGAAGACGTCGCCGGAAAAGCTGTCCGAACCGGAAGCTACGCCGGTATCAGTGAAAACTTCCTGTTTTCCTTATAAAATACCGACGAAATCGAGAAGCACGAAATCTAGAAACGCCAACGCTTGAGCATGGTCACTTAGCCCCTTGCTTTCGCCGCCGTCGTCATCCGCTTCTGGTGAACCGCTGGAGAAGAAGCAGAAGAAGACGATGAAGAAGAGAACAACGGAAGGAGAGAGAACCCAAAAATAAACCAGATTGAATACTTATTTCGGGTCCGAGGCTTTTTTTTTCTTCTCTCTCATCTTATGCGAAATGGTGGACCAATTTTTTTGGTGGTCCATCGAATATCGGGGCCTGATTCGAAAAAAATACTACACTTTAGTCCTTTTGGTCCACCATTTCATAGGCAAAATTGAGTTCGGTCGACCAAACAAAATAATCACCTCCAAAGTTGCATATGATTATAATCATAATTTTACGCTTTTCAAGGCAAACAGTGACATAATTTAATTTTTTTTTAAGCAACAATCACATCCAAATACACTTTGATTATAATCAAATAATATCTTACTTTTTCCAACTTTTTCTTCCATTTCTACTCCTATACAATTTATCAATTTTCTTACCCTTGTATCTACCAACCACAATTATTACATACCCATTTCAATAGTTTCACACCAAATAATCAACTTTCATCCAAACACCAATACACAAATAATCAACTTTGATTATAATCATAATCTGATTATAATCAAAGCAAATTTTATTATAAGCGCAAACGAACGGAGCCTGAAACGCCATTAGACAAGATAACGTGCTACACCTTTTTTTTCTTTTACACATCTGTCCATTTTGAGCCTACATAACTCACTTGAGCCGAAACTTGACGACAGAATGCAGAACAAAATGCAATTTTGATATTTTATGATATTATTTGAGTTAGGTTGCAATCTATGAAGAAGGAATAATTCAAAGATAATGTTGTACTTGTAACCATATTCTATAGATATTTTTGGATACTTTTAAAACATTATAAAATAAATTTTTTTTATATATTTTTTTAAAATATCAGTATAATTTTATCTTATTTTATTTTTGTTATATTAGAATTGTATTTTCTTTAAATTAATAAATAAAACATTTATACTCTTATAAAAAAAATTATATAAATCTGTATTTTATAATTTTTTATTTAAATAAATATTACTGTACCCATACGTATAATTTTCAAAACTAACCTTATTTCGTATATGCATTGATACTCGTGCACATACACGTATCCGTTCAAGTGCAACCTAAGTTGCAACGTGTTGGGTTATTTCTTTTTAAAGCAAGTTTTAAATTTATAAGCCCAAGCGCAAGCGTACACTACCGAAGTAGCATAAAAACTTAAGCACCGGGTATCGTCCCACCGAGAGCTTACTTGCGAATTCACTCTAAACACAGGCTATAGCGATTCATTTAATCTAAGTAACCAAATTCCGATAAAAGATTCAACTGAATAAAACTAAATTGCAATAAAGAGGTACCAAATTGAACACCGAAAGAACTTCCTAGAATTAAAGTATAAAAGACTTCCCTAGGATTGTCCCTTCTTAGCAACTGCACTTAACTAACTAACTACTTTGATTATGGACTTACGATAATGGCAAAGCTAACCCTGAACTCTTAATTACCTATAATTACCTTTCAGTCAATTATAAGCCTCTTGAATCTAATTAACTCACCTATATTTCTATGGTGAACCAACTATATCAATGCATTAAGTTCAAGTTCAATTGGGTTCCCCTAGGCTAATAGGTATATGCCTATCCTATTAACAAATTCCATTAGAAAATGAAATCTAGAGGCAATCAATGCAAGACCTAGCCTCAATTAATCTCTTTCAAGCATAAATCAAAGCAATTCATAAGAATCCCCAACATTGGTGGCCACACAAAGAAGGAGAAAACATAATACTCATTAATTGAACTTTAACATAAAAAACATCCATAATCAAAGTAAACAATTAGTTAAACTACATTGCCAAGAAGTTTTAATCCTAGAGAATTTGAAAACTAGCCTAACATTCTCACAAAAACGAAATCAACAACCATATTGAATCAAAGAAGAAGAAAAGAGAAGAAAAGAGGAAGAACCCTAAGAGTGAAACCCCCAATCTTCACTTTCTCCACCCAAATCCACCAAAATTGATGATATCAAGTGAGAATCGAAGCTCCTCAAGCAATTTCGCACCTCCCTTGAGCTCTAGGGTTCGTTCCTTGTGTCTCCTCTAAGAAGCATGGACACTTCATTTTGAGGGTGTGTCGCCGTGTCAGACACGTGTCAGTGTCCGACACCCGTACGACACCGACACGACACATATTCATAAATTTTAAAATATAAATCAATTTTTTGTGACTTTAACATGACATATAAGAGAAAATAATAATACATATGACATATATTATGAATAAAACTTGTAATTTTTAATTTTTTCATTAAAAATTATGAATATTTAATTATTTATATATATAAATATATGACGTGTCGTGTCGCGTAATTTTGAGAGTTTAGCGTGTCGCTGTGTCCGTGTCCGTGTCGTGTCCCGTGTCCGTGTCAGTGTCCATGCTTCCTAGTGTCTCCTTTAGTCCCCCTTCGAAGAATAATCCGAATCTGCCCCAAAAATCGCTAAAAGCTGTCGCGACTCGCCTAGGCGAGTTTCATCTCGCCTAGGCGAGATGTCTTCATTAATCCTAGCTGGCACAGGACAGGGCGCCTAGGCGCTCAAATGGGCGCCTAGGCGAGGAGGATTTTTCAGCAGCACTAAAATCTTCATTTTGACCCCGATTCGCTTCATACGGAGAACCCCGGACCTCTCAACATCATCTAGGCATTTTAAGCTTCAATACAAGGTCCTGAAACATTAAAAACTCAATAAATTTGGTGCCCGAAATCGTTGGTTAACTTGGAAAATATAAAACGAAAATAAGTCAAACTAAACTTAAAACTAAAAAATAAAAATCAATAACTAATAAAACACTAAATACTCACTTAATAAGCTTCATTAATAAATAAAACATGGGTAAAAGCCCCAAAATGACTTGAGATTATGACCAAACAACTCTAAATTATTAGAGTTATCACAACGTAGTCCTTTATATTTTTTATTGTAATTTGGATCCTTCAAATTTTTCATAGGTTTCACTTTAGTCACAACGACTAAATGTGTTTTTATCTCTTTCCTTTCAAGTTTGAATGCGAGAGTCACAAACTAAATGTTGTTTTTGATAAGTCATTAATTAATCTAGTTGAGACTTTTGACAAATAATAAGATTAAACTTTTGGGAGATTAAAATTATTTTTTCTCTATTATTTAACAAAAAAAGTACATGAAAAAGAGCGAGAGAGACTGACAATATAACTTTTTAAAAATTTGAGAGATTAAAATAAAATGAAAAAAATTTTAAAGACCAAAACAAAACATTAAACAAATTCGTGGGATCAAAACAAACTTTGGTCTATGTAATGAGTTTTTTTGTTTTCGTAGAAGTAATGAGTTGAAAATTGGGTTTAGAAAAATGTTGACTTGGAAACGAGGGTAATGTCTCCCTGATCTCATTCCTCATCATCACCTCTTGATCCCAAAGAGGGTAATATATTACCTCCAAATCCATTTCTAAAATCCCTCTTTCAAAGCCAAAACCGGACACGACCTTCCATTCTCTTTCTCTTCTTCTTCTTCTTCTTCTTCTTCTTCTTCTTCTTCACTTGCTCTCTCTTTCCCACTCACCCATTCATCGCTTCTCTCTTCTCCTCCAGATCAACACCCACCCTCACACCCCTTGCTATTCTATCAATCTTCTGGGTTCGTGTTTCTTCCTCAAGCTCCTATTTTTATTATTATTATTATTTTTCTTTATTGCTCCTATGTCGCTTAACCTATATTCTAAACCAAACCTATTGTGGATCGTTTAATTAGCGGCGATTCAAGCTGTGGGCGTTTTCTTTTCTCGCTGCTTTTTTGCAAGTTAATCTGATTTTGCTACTTGAATCATTATTTAGCTCAGAATAATTGGTTCTTCATCCAAGTTTTTTTTTTTCTTTTTAATTTACTGAATGTCTCCATTACCGCTAGTTTTAGTTTAAGTAAATAACTTTATGTAAGTAGTGAATTGAGCACGCCTTCTCAACAGAAGGGAGGGCTGTTTGCTTTTCTGTGCTGAAACTTGTACTTGTCTGCATTGGAAAACGCTCACAGATTGAGTTGAGACTTCGATTTATCATTACTAAATTGATCCGACTTGATTTCAACCTTCATTGTTGGCATGCAATACTTATTTGTGCTTGTTCCTTACCCATTAGTGGATGCTAGACTCTTTTCTCAGCATTTCTTTTCTTCTTGAATCTTAAATTTGATAGATTGCATATTTGAAACACATAATGGAATGAAATACTGTATCACAATTTATGAATTTGGTCCACAATACGTTTGGCTACGGTGCCATGTGCACGATAGAGGTTGACCCTCCTAATTGATTGTCTTGGATTTTCAGGGAGAAAAAAGGGATGATTCATTGTTCTTGAATTGCTTTCTTTCTTTTATTTTGTTGAGACTTGAGATTTTCCTTTACCAATCTCTTTTCCATTTCCAAAGGTGTGTTCTTGCTCTTTCTATACTATGGACAGTATTCATGGGAGTGATTCTCGGATACATATGAGTGATGCTCAACATCCTATGCATGTCCCCTATGGGCAAGAACATGAACATCATGGATTAGACCATATGAGTGACGGGAATGGGATGGATGAAGATCATAACAACTGTGGTGACACTAGTGGTGGTGGACATGAAACTGTAGAAGAAGTATCCAACCCTGGAAATCTTACTGACAGTCATACTGCATTGATAGAGCAAGGCAGTGATGGTGGAGACCAGCTGACATTGTCTTTTCAAGGACAGGTTTATGTGTTCGACTCCGTCTCACCTGAAAAGGTGAATTAATCTTTCTGAGCTTCCTCTTTGTGATTTTACTTTGTTGTGCCTAATATAGAATGCAGGACTGAACCTTTTTTGACATGCATTTTTTGAATTATCAAATCCAAGTTAAGTATTTCCGTTTGGTGACTTCAAAATGTTTTATGAGATGATCTCCGTACTATTATACCTTAAGGTTTAAAATTAAGGATGCTAGACTTCAAAAGAAAAATAGATGAATTAATAAAATATGGCCAAATAGGTTTTCTTTCGGCCAAAGCCCAATAGGTTAATTTGTGGCTATTGGCGGAAACATACCTATTCACTTCGCTTTATTTTCCATATATTTTTGGTATCTATTGATTAAAGAAAGGGGTCCTACAAGAAATGTTGACTGTTTTTTCCTTTTCGACCCCCACTTCCAGACAGGCATAGGTAGAGATATGTAATGGCATTTTATTGTACAGCACTTTTAATGTGTAGAATATGATCTTAATATCCTGTATAGATATGTTTCATGACCTGTGAATGTAACTAAACTGTTTCTAAGGGTGGATTTGATTTATGATAATCAATATTAGTGTGCTACTGCCTACGTGGTTTGAGTAGCTGGAGAAAATGATTTCTGATCATTATGAGGTGTGTCACTCTCAGGTTCAAGCTGTGCTGTTGCTATTGGGAGGCCGAGAAATATCTCCATCTGCGCCTTCCGTCCCAATAACTCCAAACCATAGTCGGGTATTGCTACCTTTTCTGGTTGAATCATGATCAATAATCTTTTGCTTGATGACTATCGGGCTGACAAAGAGTTTTATCAGGGAATTTCTGGGACTCCATTAAAACTCAGTGTCCCTCAGAGATTAGCCTCATTGATTAGATTTCGTGAAAAGCGGAAAGAACGGAATTTTGACAAAAAAATCCGTTACACGGTTCGTAAAGAAGTAGCATTAAGGTGTGGTGCTTATTATAATTATAGCCTAGAGTATGCTTACTTAGACTATTACTTGTTGTAATTGTTGATTTGAAATTGATAATTGTTTCATCTTATTTCAATTTGAAGATTGCCGTCACTTTATAACTCTTATAAATGCTAGGTATGCCATGTGCTTGTATAATTTCTTATTTGTATGTTTGTCCATGTTGTTAGTAATGGTTAAACAGTAAAGAGTAAAGCATATTGGTGTGTAGTGAGTTCCTTCAACCTTGATGGGTTGCGCAACCATCTATATTTACTTGTCTCTGTATCCTACTTGTCAGAGTGTTGGCTTGGGAGACAGTTTCCAGAATTTTTTATATCCGCAATCTCTTGTTACTTTGTATTTTTCTACAAACTGTTGGCTATCCTTGGTTCATTTTCAATCTTTTGATATTTGGAAGAGCTTCAAGCTCATAAAGCGTGATATTTGTAACTCAGTAGATGTGAATTGGGGGTTCCATGGAGATTTAATGCTCAGAGATTTTGTTGTTACATTTCAATCAACTTGACATTGAAGTTCCATCATGATCCTAACTGAGACTGCTGCCCTTCAACTTATAGCTCCTGCTTTCCTTAAGACATGGAATAGTACCGTGAACACAAGTTATCCGGAAAACTAATATCCTTATCTTTCCTCTATTATGTTTTGATGTTAAAAATATATGGATAAATGTACATTGTCTGGCATTGTGTTTTGTTAATTTTATGATCATGCTAACTGTTACAAGCTACTTTTGTAGAATGCAGAGAAATAAAGGTCAGTTTACATCTTCTAAGTCCAACCAAGATGAATCTGCTTCAGCGACAACAAATTGGGGGACAAATGAAAACTGGACATCCGACAGTAGTGGATCCCAACCGCAGGATACTGTGTAAGCTGGCTGAATTCATGTAGAAATCCTTTTTCTTTTTAGTATATATTGCTGTCACTGTTTATCATTGAAAGGAATTAAATTAATAATTTTTCCCCTTTGTGCTTTTAATGCAAACGACCATTCTACATGAATATGCTTTTTGAATTGTGTAATTAGTGCTAGCTTAAGCAATGGTGCAACATTCTAAAGCAAATGTCTGAAAATTGACCAGATATTTTGGCGTACCATGACATGATTTATTTTTCTTCCCTATGTTGCTCAATCTCTCGCTTTCCTATATGTATTTTTGGAGTGCAAATCCACCCGAAAACATTATGACAGTCAACTATACATCTGACAGCAAAACCCTACTCTGTTTGAGAAGCATTGTTACTATCCCTGAATTTATCTACTGTATCATTTGATAAACAATGTTTTTGTCAAATTATGTAGCTGTAGGCACTGTGGCATCAGTGAGAAGTGCACACCAATGATGCGCCGTGGACCTGAAGGACCAAGAACCCTCTGCAATGCTTGTGGACTTATGTGGGCAAATAAGGTGAATATTTGCACCTTGTATATTCTCCACGCTGATTGCTATGTTTGTGTTTATTCTGTGTTGTGCTGTTAAAAAGTATTTATGTCTGCAAATTAATTGACAAGATTGAATTCCCTCTAATATACCTATTGTCATTCAATTGTTAAAGCATGTTTATACTATTTTAATGTCTACATTTTGATAAAATATTTGAATACCTATCGACTATTATAGTGTCTTTTTTGCAAAGGCTACATACATAGATGACTTAGAAACCTACAAGCAATGTTCCACCATGAGTTGAGGGAAGTACTCCCTCTTGATTATAGTGATTGTGTGGCAATATTATTTTGTTAGCTCCAACCTCCAGCATGTCTTTTGTGGCCTAATTGCCACTGACATGAATGTAATGCAACATGTGAATATATGAGCACGATCGAGGAATGATGAATCAGAAAATTTTATGAATGACTGCACAATTCTTTACATAAACAAAAATGAGAGCTTTTAAAGGGAGAAAATGAGAAGGCAACCATACAAACCAATGACATAATCTGCACTCCTTCGTTTAAAATACAACCAAGTTTCTTTACTAAAAGAGATAATTTCACATTCTGCTGATCAATAAAACCATTTCTGAGCCTTATTTTGATCTTTAATTTGTTGATATACCGCAGGGAACTCTGAGGGATCTAACAAAGGCTCCCCTACCTGGACAGAATTCTTCACTAAGCAGGAATGAGGTAAGCAATCATGCCATGAAAAAAATTCGCACCGATTCTTTTTCTTGCCGACTAAGAAACCATAAGCTTGACTTTTTTTTCCGCCTTGAATGTTGTGCAGAATAAAGGTTGAGGCCAACAAGGTAGTTGTAAGTGTGGCAGAATGTTGGAGAATCATCATGACCCTCCACAAACCCCACCTAGTGGGAGCCTCGTGCACTGAACCGCCCTTATTTACAGAGTGGTTCCACGAACTAGGAGTTATAGGGCGTGCTTGCCTTTTGATGTAAATTGTAAGAGCTGGTTTTGTTGTGGTTTAGTGAAAATCCTGATGCGGATATTTTGTATTTTAGCCTTTATATAGTAGCAGAGGTCCTCTATTTTTGCCCATTCACAGACTGCCAGTTTCTTTTTTGGAGATTTAGATTAATTTTCGATGAATGAACACTTCTGATGCCCCTCCCTCATATTGTAATGGATTTAAACACAACAATCGTATCCAACAAATTTGACCTGCTTTGAGGTACTTGATAATGAACTGCTCAAGACTGGAGTAACCTTGCATCTAAAATACTCTAGTTTTCCTTCTTTTTCAGAAGTCTCCCACCCCATAAATAGTAATTGTGAATTTGTGATGTCTCCATTCTCAACTGTTGACATTCTTGATGGGTTTTACTGCGTCCTTTCTACCGGCAAGGGATTAGAAATTGAAAATAGTGGGAGTTATCAAAGTTCAAAAGGCTTCTGGTCTATAAGCAGTGACCACTCTTGTGAGTTATCATTATAAATACCCCTCACTTCTCAAAGAGAGGGGTTAACACTTTTTGAGTATGAAACATCACAAAGAGAATTTTTTTTTTTGAGCTCTTTAGAATGTATTTTAGTTTTCACTTTAATTTATATTCTCTTATTTTGTCCAATATTTATTCAAAGTGTTTTACCTTTCCTCTATTAAGATATTTTCAATAACTGATTCTATTGTTTACTTTAATTTTGTTATTTTGTTCGATTCATTTGTTTACTTTAGACCTTTGAAATCAACCCTCTTGTTCTCGAAGCAAACATTTAAGGAATATTAAATTTTTCTAACGACTAAAACATTTAAAATTATGACAAAATCCAACCTAAATATCCAAAACCTTTAATAAAATTCTCTTCCATCCAAACTTTCCATAAAGTAATTTTCTCGCAAGTAGCACCACTAGTTAGATATGCTTTACTGTTTTGGAAAAAGCTGAGGGCATAAAAAAGAAAGTGGAAAAGAAAGAAAGAAAGAAAGAAAGAAAGGGAAAAAAAAAAAAAAAAAGACAGAAAACAGTGCAATGGCCAATGCGCGATTCGCTCTTTTTTCATTCGCCGAAATTATCACGCTCTGGATTCGGCGTTCAAGCCTGAACCTCAATTCATAAACCCTCGATTTTGGTAGTCTGTTTTTGTATCCTCATTCTCTGTTTCTAGATCTCTTCCTCCTCCCTCTACCATGGAAACCCTTTCCAGCTCTGTGATTTTCTCCAAGTTGCCGGATACTTTTTCCGTTCTCCGCTCTCCGAATTCCGTCAGAACAGCGAACTACCGAACTGGGTCTCTCAAAATCACCGACCACTCGCGATTTCTTGGCCTTCGTGTTTCCGCTCTTGCACACGATGTTCCTAGCGAAGGCGAAGAAGGGAAGGCTGTAGATAATGGCTTCGGTTTTCTTTCTCAAGAAGGTTTGCATGAGGTACTGTCTTTACATCCCAGCACAACTCGAGTATTTATGCATGCATGTATTTGCCTGTAAAAGATTGCTTAATCTTTTGATTGTTATCGAAGTGCTTTTGGTAGAAATGTGGTGTATCTTTCCAGAACAAGATTCAGGAAGAGGCCCCGGTGCTCGGTATTCGTTTGTATTTGATGGTACAGTTATATGGAAAAATTTCTAACAAATAAAAGATAATGCCTTTGATGGTATTCGTTTGTATTTGATGGTACAATTCACTCTTTCGATTGTACCTCATTATGGAATGTGGCACAGTTTGATCTTAATATTTAGATCCGCACAGCTATATTATTAGCAGAAGTGTAAGGGAAGCCGGTGCTCTTATATGTTTGATAAACCGTGTATTTTGTCAACTCACTCTGCAGCCTGCTAATCAGTGCATTTCCACGAATAATGGCTAAAGATCTTGACATATGCTGGTTGATCAGCTAGTTCATCCTATCTTCTTGCATGCTGATTGTTATTTGTAAATTGTAAAATACCCACTTCTTTTAGGGTCCGGGATTAGTGGGATCCGAGTAGATGGGTATGTAAGAAAGAAGGCCGCAGTCATCTAAGAAATGCATGATTATATGCCGACAGCATTGTGGTAAAGAAATGTATGCCATAAATAATAAATAACTGCATGGAGAGCATGTGAAGTGAGTCCTGGTTCAATCAGTTTTTAAGTGTATGAGTTGCATGCTTCTTTTTTTCCTCTCACCCCCTCCCCCTTTCCTCAAGCTCTTGCTGTCTGCGTCATGCTTCTTAAAAGATTTCATCATTTATAGTAAGGACCTTGTTTATTGCTCTCTCATTCTGTAGGGAGATTTAAGCCAATCTCAGAGTAGTGATAAAGATAAAAACCAAGCAGTAAAAATAGACACGCCATTGACTTCTGTCACAACCCCCAGTGGAAGTGGAGCAGGTGGGGGTACAAGAGCTGGTCTTTTCAGAACACCAATTTCTGGTGGGGTGCAAAGTGCAACCTCCGCACATGGTTTACCTAGACCTTCTTTAGCAGTTCGCAATTTGATGGAACAGGTAAAGGACTGGTGTTGCTAGTATAACTTAAGCCAGATGTTGTATGTCCTGTTAAAAAGTTGGGTCTAGCACTAATTTGGTTCATGGCTTCCCGTAATGATTCCTAAATAACCTTTTCCTTCTTTAATTCAAGGCTAGATTTGCTCATTTGTGCACTGTAATGTCTCGGATGCACCACCGAAGAGAAGGATATCCATTTGGTTCACTAGTTGATTTTGCACCTGATCCAATGGGCCGTAAGTCTATATACTCGATTGATTATTTCCATTTCTTCTCATATTCTATATTTGTTGTGCATATGGAATTCTAAAGTTGTTTATCCTTGTTATTATTGGTAGGATAAGCAGAGTAATAAATAAATAGATAAATAAATAAATAGGGTAAGCAAAGTTAACTAGGTGGAACAGGGCATAAGTTACAGAAGAGTCCAATCCATTCCTCAATCCTAACACAGATTGGATTAAGAATAACATGCATATAGGGGTTGAACTTCACATTCCAGCTCAGGGTGGAATTTGGGCATGGATTGTAGAAGATACCATCCCATTATAACTTTTAAAACGCTTTTAAGCTTATTAACTGGATAATTGAACTCGGTCACATTTCCACTCAAGATTTTCCAATTTTGAATTGCACCTAATTGTATTAACACCATTTGTTCTTGCCTTGCAAATAATCCAGGAAGAAAAATCATCTTTTATGTTTGTTTCACTTGTCATCTATGTCTTACTGGGTAGAATGTGGAACAGCATACTTGTTTTGATTTACTTGCTCATTAATATTGTTTCCTTATAAACAAGTGATATATATATATATATATTTTTATTTCCAGATCCAATATTTTCATTTTCTCCACTTGCCATCCATACTAGGAATTTGTTGGCTGACCCAAGATGCACACTTGTTGTTCAGGTTTGTGTTAAATGTTTCCTCTCCAACCTTTTATTTTTCTGCACCTTGTTATTCTCCATTTATGGATTTTATTGATAGTTAGGTTTATTAGATACCCGGATGGAGTGGCTTATCGAATGCTAGGGTAACTATCTTTGGTGATGTCTATCCACTTTCAGAAGATCAACAGGTGATTTTCTTACTGATTTGGACTTGTGGATCAGATGCTGTATTCCTGGAATTATACTTAGCTGCTTTTGATTTGAGGTTTGTTTGAATGTGAATCATGATATTTTCCTGCACTTCACAGGAATGGGCTCATAAGCAGTACATTGCAAAACATCAACAGGGACCTTCACAACAGTGGGGGAACTTCTACTATTTTAGGATGCAGAATATAAGGTTGTCTACTCCTCTAACTGTATTTCTACTTTGATCATATGGAAATACTTTATGCTGACTGGGTTCGGGCTAACAATCTTTTATTTTATGCAAACTCTTTCTTTTGCATTTTGTCCGGACTTTTGCCAATATTTGTCACATAGCAATTTTATGCCAAACCTTGACAGGCCAAGGTTTTTCCGCTTTTAGAATATCAATCAGTCATTTTTTAGGTGTTGCATCATGTTAACATGCACCCATGGTTGAAAACATCTATATCTGTCGTAAGCTTGATATTAAGTGCTTGCTTCTGGCCCATTTACTGACCTTGTTTCTCATAAACTCGTATGGAACTTGAGACTGTTATTATGTAGTTAGAGTTCCATAGTTTTAGGTGTGAAGAAGATTGAAATGACTACACATAAATCATGTGGAATTAGGACATATGACTTCTTCTCATTGATGAATGCAATTATCATGTAATTTTATATGTAATTTAATCAGTTCTTTATTGGCAGTGACATATATTTCATTGGAGGCTTTGGTACTGTTGCTTGGGTGGATGTGAAGGAATATGAAGCCCTTCAACCTGATAAGATTGCCGTTGATGGTGGTGAACAAAATCTAAAGGTGACTTTTCTGAGTTCTTGCTTAGGAAAAAAGATTAGAAAATCGAATTGCATAGGGAAAAAAAACAAAACATTCATATTTTAAACAAATATTTCGGCTCACATAAACTCTTTCCTCTTTCTCCCCATTTAATTTTTTTCCTTAAAAAAAATAGAATTGAATAGGGTTTGATTTGAAGGAACCTTATAAATTTTAAAGTCCGGAGGCTGGAGGAGATAGATATATTAGTAAGTGGTGTGTATCAATATTTCGTTACATGAATAGATATGATTTTGGACTTTTGGAGGGTCAATCACTTTTTTTTGTTGGGGGGCTTCACGAGTCTTAATCGTTATAGTTTTGCAACTATAGGAATTGAATGCCATCTTCTCAAAACCCCTAAAGGAGCTTTTATCCACCGAGGCTGAGGTTGATGATGCAGCATTCATATCTATAGACAGCAAGGGGACTGATATCAGGGTCCGTCAAGGTGCTCAGGTAATGATTTTTTGACACACATAACTTGGCGTTTCAAACTTGGTTGCCATATTCTGAATTATTCTTATTCCTGTACACAGTTCAACATACAGAGGATATCATTTGAGGATGGGCAGAGTGTGGAAACACTTGAAGAAGCTAAAGCTGCTCTTTGGAAATTGGTACACAAAGGACGAGTGTACAATCTGCAGAAATGAAATGTTGAGTGAGCCCATCCTTCCCCTTGATAATAGACCAGACAGACGACTGAACTGTGTCGAGTTTCTGGTCCTCACAATTTTGAACCTAATAATGCTATTCTTCGTGTATTATAGAAGTTGGTGGACTGACGTGCACCAAATTGTAATATATCTAGAAGGATTTTGTTGTGAGCACTAACTGGGAATGTCTATTGCGGCGGTTTATGACCGGATGCCCAAATTAGGAGATACTAAAGGAACTAAGGAAGTACTATTGTATGGTTTTCCTATAATAATGCATTGTGAGTTGTGAGAGTAGCAGTTGGTTGTGAATGAATCCAAGCAGTAAATTCGTATTATGTGATACTCGTATTCATTTGCAAGCCATTCCTCGTATGTCTCTTGTCTATATGTCTGCCATTGGACGTGGTTTATTTGCGTCTCAAAATTATGGTCAAAGGTACGGCGAAATTTGGCTCGAGAGACACTAATGAATATTTGTTTTTGTGTGATTTCTTGACTTGACAAGATGGATAACTTTGTAAGGAAAAACTAATGTGTTATCCGATGACTGGGTATTTGATTAGAAAAATCTCTTGGATTAAACCTTATCTCCAAATGCATCAAGCCAATCCGGACGTAGACGTATTCATCCTCTTTCATGTAGATTCAAAGATGTTACTGTTGCTACAAATTGGTTTCCTCTTTCCATTACGACCTGGCAGATATACAAGTCAAGTTAAATATTAGAAATATAAGATGAAAATCTTCCATGCCAAAACAAAATTAAAATGAACTATTTTTTTCCCTCTAGCATAGACCAAAATAAGATCGCTGCCCACTGAACTTATCTAGGAAAATTCAAGAGGTGCGAAATTTGAATTTGCTGTTACTAACGAAGGCTGTTCATTTCTGACAATAAAATTTGGCACGAGGTTTGAGATATATATAGAGAGAGGGTTAGTGCTATTATTTTTTTTTTTCCAGTTAATGTTATGGGTATTCTTCAAATTACAGAGACGAATATTGGGTTAGTTCGCAATATGAATCAAACACTCGTTGGTGGGTTAGTGCTATTGGTATAGCAAATTCCGTTTTCCCCAAGTACTGATGAGAATGATTTATTTCTTTATGGTATTAAAGTGAAGTGTGAACTGATGTCCAAAAAACCATGACACAGCACACACGCAAGGTGCAGAAGAAGCCAAGGCTAAAACAAGGCTCATAATTTCTCAAAGAGGACAAAGAAAATGGGCACCCCCCTTACCTGTCCATAAATCAATCTCTTTCCACAGCATCATTTTACCCATTTTACCAATTTATCTCCCAACCCCAACGAACATGTAGAAACTAAACAGCTTCAAAATCCATTTTCTACTGTGTGTGTGTGTGTGGCGTCTGCCCCCAATAGATCGACGCAAAGAAAGTACTCCGATGGAGATGAAGATGGAGGAGAATCAGAATCAGAATCAGAGCTATAACGGATCATCAATAACCAACCTAGCTCAGGACCACCTCTTCACAATACTCCTTCTCCTACCCATAGATTCAATTCTCTCTTTCTCCATGACTTGCACAAGATTCAGAGCTCTCACTTCCTCTCACACTCTCTGGGAATCTCTCTGTAGGAGAGACTGGGGTTCTACTTGCGTCGATGCCATCATCAACTCTAACAATACCAATCACCATCACTATCCGTGGATGAGGCTCTACAAGCACGTCTCTACACTCGATTCTGTTTATTGTCATAGATTGTCTGCATCTCTTGCTCAATTGGATTTCCCCTCACCCAGAGCTTCTCACTCTCTCAACTTCGTCTCTGATTGTTTAGTCTTGTTTGGTGGTGGTTGTGAAGGAGGTTTCTTTCTCTTCCCTTTTACTCCCTATTCTATCTTCTTCTAATTTCTCTACCTCTCTTTAATCATCATTTACCATAACATAGCTTCTGCTTTTAGTTTTATTTTTTTTTTTCCCCTTCTGCATACTCATAGAGAATTCATTTCGTTTCAAGTGTCTTTCTTAGATAACATGGACTGGCAATAAATTGTTTTGAAGACTGAATTGGGTTCATGCTTTTTTTGTTAAGTTTGATTATAACAATGTTTTAGCATTTTATGGGAGCTAGGTAGATATTATACTTACTTCTCCGTGGTCTCAATTTCGTAATGATTATGATTATTGAACATTTTAGTCATTGTCACCCTAGAGTTTCATAATTATCAGTTCCAACTCTTAAATGCAAAATCTAGCCAAGGATCCTGCAGTTTGATGTGCAATGCACGAGATATGACCATTGGACCATTCCTTAGAATGGGTTTATTCATCCTAATTTGCATTATCTCCCTCCCTCCCTCCCTTTTTACATTGCTCTATCAAATCTCGTATAGTCATGTCATATGCTCTGACCATTACTCCTAGGATCAGTATTGCTCAAAGAAGAGTTCTATATTGTGGAAACTTCATGTACTTTTTCTTGGACTATCAGAAACGTTACAAACAAGTTCATAGTGATGATTTATAAATTGAGTATTTGGAAGAAATGCATATGATAAATCGTGAAGAAGAGAAATTGGAGATGATGGCAAAGAAAGTATCGCATGATAAGTGTTTTAAGATGTTAGTTTTAAGTTTTAGCTAAATGTATAATACTTTCACTTCTGTAATGTAAGACGAGATGCTACATTTTAAAGTTTGTGTGCTAAAGTAAAAGTTGTAATTAAACTATAATTCATGAGAAATACACATAGTTTTTCCTTTATTATTTATTTTCGCTTCCTCTTGACTAACATATAACTTGTCTTTTAGGACGACATGTTGATGACACATGGGTGGCATACATAGGTAATGATTTCCGAAGAATGTTAAAATGGCACAAGGTGAATTCAGGCATCCCAAGTGGGAGATTTGGGCATACGTGCGTGGAAATGGGTGATTTCCTTGTTCTCTTTGGAGGAATCAATGATCGTGGGATTCGTCAAAATGACACATGGGTGGGACAAGTAACATATAAGGACAACAACATTGTAACATTCTCCTGGAAATTGCTCGATGTAGGGTCTATTGCACCAACTCCTCGAGGTGCTCATGCTGCTTGCAGCATTGACAACAAGAGAATGGTAATCCATGGAGGCATTGGGCTCCATGGCGTTCGTTTGGGGGACACGTGGATGTTAGAGCTCTCAGACATAGATAGCCTTCGCTCGGGCACTTGGCATGAGATAGTGACGAATCCATCTCCTCCAGCTCGTTCAGGACACACTTTGACACCTATTGGGAGAAGTAGAACCGTAATATTTGGAGGGAGAGGGATGGGTTATGAGGTGCTTGATGATCTGTGGATGTTGGATTTGAATGCACCAACTTGGGTTCAGATAGTGTATGATGTAGCAGAGGGTGCTTCACTAGGCAGAGTTGGCCACTCTGCTACAATGGTTTTGGGTGGGAGGTTGCTGATACATGGAGGAGAAGACTCGTACAGACATAGGAAAGATGATTTCTGGGTATTAAATGTGAGTGCTATACCTTATATTAGTGATAGTTGTAATGGTGTGTACAAGCAAGCAAGCACAAGCAGAGTGAGGTCAAACTTCAAGAGGATGTGGAAAGTGTGGAGATCAAATGGGTATGAGGCGAAATGCCGGTCCTTCCATCGTGCCTGTGCAGATCATTCTGGCCGTTATGTTTATGTGTTTGGTGGAATGGTGGATGGCATTCTTCAGCCTTCTGATTCAGCGGGACTCAGGTTTGATGGGGAGTTATTTCTTGTGGAGCTTTTGCTTCATCTCTAGAAAAGGAAGTCATTATACTAACTCCTTTTCTGGTTTAGTTAAATTACACTTAACATCGCTTCTGTTTTAGAAGTATTGTTTTGACATTTGATATATCTTGTAAATATATCATCTGCTATTTTTTATATTAGTTTAAGATCATAGCTTCCATGTTTTGATAAATAAGTAGTATGCATCACACAAATATAAACATAGGTACGGTTAGTGTATAATGCTTTCATGCTTTTGTAGAGAAAGTCTGTAAATTTCAATAACAATTAGAGTGGGCATCTCCAAATATATATATATATACACTGTACATAGGTTGCTTTAATCCTGTTATCGTAGTCTTTGGTTATTCAATGTTAATAACATCCATGATTAGCCAATAAGAAATGAGCCATGGTTAGTGCTAACATCGCTTCTGAAGATTAAGTCCCCCAGAAAAAAAAAAAAAAAAAAAAGACCCATGCTCTCAGGATTACAATGTAAAATATGGGTAAGATGGAATGAAAAAACAAATGCTTGGTGCATAGGGTGTAAAATGATGATTGGTGATAAAGATAATGATTCCTGTTTGCATTTGGCTGGCGTCTCTCCCAATAAAATACAGGTAATGTTCTGGTCAATAAGTAGTGACCAGAACAAAACTTGTAAAGTAATGTAAACAGTGATGACTGATGAGAACTAAGTCTTAAGAGCAAAATTGAGCACCTTAGGGCCTGTTTGGCAATGAAGGTAAGAGATTGGAGAGGAAAGAGAGGTTGAGTCCTTCTACTTTTTTCCTTTGTTTGGGAAGCACCATCTCTTTGACAATATCCCCTCCATTTCTCAACTTCCCAAATAAGAGGAAGAAATTCAAATCTTCTCCCCCTATCTCTCCTTCTCCTCTTTAATTCCCAATCTAAATATACCCTTATATTATTAAATGAACCTTATGTGGATTTCCAATCAAAGCCTAAAAAGCACGATAAGCTATGTACATAGTTAACACAATATACCCTTATATTATCACATAATATACCAAATCTTGCAAGAGCTACTAAAATATGAAAGTAGGCAGTTCTTATCTTGATGCAAGCCAAACCTGTATTTAGTTCCTAACCTCCTTGTAAATGCATAATAAGCATGAACAAGTTAACAAGCATACCAACATCTCAACGCCAATACCAAACAATGAGCGGATCCTAGAATGATAATAATCTAAGTTTATGAACTTGCTCTAAATGATAAGTGATTTGGTATTGTTTAGACAAGGCATTGAGTTTGAGACTTTGTGAATGCAATTATCTCTATTAAAAAACTCTTTTACTATTATCACTTGCACGATACAAATTAAGTTAGGACTAGTTGAGGCGTAGCCCTAGAATCCAAACTGGTAATGAAAGAAAAGAAATATAATTTTATACATATGTTCATATAAATTAATAATTACAAAAATTTATATCCAATAGTTCTCATCAACTAATCGTTTTTTCTCCCACAAATTTCATGTATCCCCAATTAAAATGGGTACCAATTTTTAAAAATAAAAAATCTGAGTCCAATAAACTGACACTTCAGATTTTATCATGTCCCGTATATGTGCTAAGTGCCAACGTTCACGTTTGGTGGAACAATTTTGACACATAAACTAATGATAATCTAGGAAGCATGGACACTTCATTTTAAAGGCGTGTCGCCGTGTCAGACACGTGTCAGTGTCCAACATCCGTACGACACCGACACGACACATATCCATAAATTTTAGAATATAAATCAATTTTTTATAACTTTAACATGACAAACAAGAGAATATAATAATGAATATGACATATATTATGAATAAAAGTTGTAATTTTTAAATTTTTCATTAAAAACTATGAATATTTAATTATTTATATATATAAATATATGCCGTGTCGTGTTGCGTAATTTTGAGAGTTTAGCGTGTCGCTGTGTCCGTGACCGTGTCGTGTCCCGTGTCCGTGTCAGTGTCTATGCTTCATAGATGATAATAATACTTGTCAAGATCAAGAAATTGGAAGGGAAAATCCAACGAAACTAAGAATGAAGCCATTAATAAATTCGAATTGTTGGGACTTCGTTTTCCTGAAAAATCCTAAACTAGGAGAAGAGCTCAACACAATGATAGCAACCAAATGTGTGAGACAAAAATCAACCACCCATTTTCCAAATAGCACATCTTAAAATAAGAAATGAAGATATCTTGAATATGGCTTATAATTAATTCTAAGGGGGGAAAAACTTGTAGAATAAACTGGATAAATGAAATTTTAGTTTAAATGTAATTCTCTTGATTTCCAATACCATATAATTCACTAAATAACCAAAACCAATTAATTAAGCAAGAAGGCGTGGAACTTGGAAGTGGAACCATTGTATTTGTAGGAAATGCTCAAAGTTTTATTTATTTATTTTCTTTTTTGAAAGAAAATTTAGATGAGTTGGACTCCGGGAGCTTACCAAGACCAAGGCAAGTCTTCAAGTTCTTTGAGCGCTTATAGAAATATTTAGAGATCGTCTACCAATAAGGTCTTTACATTGGCTTTGAGAATTGAATTCACGACTTTGTGGGTTATGAGTCGACTCCTTATCAACTGGGTCAAGTTTTGTTGGTTTATTTATTTGTATGATGAAGTGTCCAAAGGTTAAGACCAATGTATATAACTAAAGGGGTGAATAAGATATAGTAAAAAAAAATGTTTATATGACAATTTTTTGTTATAATTGTATATATTTACAAAATTGTAAAATTCTTCATGTACGGATGGCACGCAATAAGCCAATAACAGTAGTTTTATTCCTGTTTGTTTGACACAAAATATAAATGCTAAGTTTAAATCATTTTTCTATACAAGTTCTTGGGCTCTTGGCTTAATTAATTCAATTTAAATTTGTGAAATAAGCGACAATCATATAGTAGTTTCCTGATTTACCTTATCAAAGTTATTTTCTAGGTTGATTGATTAGATGGTAGATTTTTTCTTTGTATAGTTAAGTATAATAGTCAAATTTTGTTTTACACAAGTGTAAAAAAAAAAAAAAAACAACGCAATTTCTTCATAGATAAGCTCTCTATAAACAAGCTTTAATGAATTTAGTGAATCAAGTGATTTAAGATATTCAAGTAAAGTATATTTCAAGGATACATGTTATTTAGAGATATTTAATACTCAATAAAAAAAGGTAGGTATAATATTTATTTGTTATTAATGCTTTCAATCATACTATGATAACTAATAGTTTTTACAACTTATATAACACTACTAATTGATTTAGGGCCTGTTTGAACTAACTTCGGTTTTTTATAATCTGGATTTACCCATTGGAGGTACGATCAAAGTTGTTATATATTGTGTGAGATTGAGAATTATTCTTGCATGTTGAAATAAAAAGTCAAATTATATATATATATTTGTATGCTCCCATTACTATCTATATAAAACTTAAAGCTCTGGCTTGTGGGGATGATATTTAGAACTTAGAAGTGAGTAATAGTTACACCATTTGTGCCATAATGTGAAAATTAAGAAACTTGAACTTGTCTAAAACAAAAAGGGAAGAATCTTAAAAAAGAATGAGGGTGTAGTACTATTATGATTGGTTGTGGGGATTAGTGAGAAAATATGAAAACAAGGATTTGGTCACAAAGAGAAAGAGGCATGAATGAATGATATTGATATGTCTTGCAAGATACGCAAAGCTTCATGTCCTACATGTTTTATGGCGGTTATGCTGTATAAGTGCACCAACCATTTCACTGTTGCAAAAATCTTCCCTCCTTTATTCATTTATTTTATTAATTATCCTTAATTTCTCATTTTTCCCCCTAGCTAAACTAAAAGCCTTCATTTATTACCTAAGCAAACACAAGACAAGAGCTTCTTTTATTAGAATAATAAACAAGATTCATGGTGGTGCCTACTGCCTATGCCTTTTCGTTTTGCTTTTTTTGTTTTTTCTTTTTTTACAATTTACAACTTGGGGAACTTTTCTAAAAGCAACATGTTTTTTTATTTCTCTAAATAAAACATGAGTCTTTTTTAATTGAATAAGTTTGTCCTAAATTAGACTAGATATGCATAGAAGTAACTCTAAATTAGAATAAAACTAAAGAAAGTGCACATTTACAGATTTTGTGATGTACATCTATTGACAATTATAAAATTGGACTTGGATACTTAAATTTTTTTTTTCGGCCTGAGGATACTTAAAATTGATTGGTAGTCCATTTCATACATTTTAAAGGAAGATAAAAAGAAATAGAAAGAAAATTTGTTAAGTCATTTACATTTATTATTTTATGAAATTTACACTTTCTTATAACCTCTTATTTATCTCTTTCTATTTTAATTGTAATATTATAATTACAGTCATTTCTAGAATTTTAATAACATTATTAGTGTGTTTGGACATGGTAAAATTAGGAGGAAATTTTTTTTTTGAAGTAATTTTTTTAAAATATATTAAAATTGTAAAAGAAAGTAATTCAATTATCTCTAAAATTTACTTTTTCTCTTAAATTTACCTTATCCAAACAGACAAGGTAAAAACATCCATTTCGTCCCCAAACTTTACACTTGTTGTCAATTTCGTCCCCAGTCTTTCACATTTTGGTCAATTTTGTCCTTAGCACTTATTTTAGCCAAATATTAACGACAGAATCTATGTGACTAACGATATATAATATAAAATTGATAGAAAAAGAAACTCAAATCCTAACTCAAATTGAAAAACAGGATGCAGTTTGTCATTAATTTATTAAAAGAAGTTAATTAAAGGATAAAATTGACGAAAACGTGAAAGATTGGGGACAAAATTGACAGCAAAAAAAGATTAGGGATGAAATTGACAGTTGGTGTAAAGTTTGGGGATAAAAGTTATATGTTTCCTTTTGCCTCATTTTTAATTGTAATTCAATTGTTTTTCAGTTTTAAACATTTGTTTTTTTTAAGCAATTTTGTTAAATCTTCAGGCCAAAATTTTTTTTGTTAAATTTCAAATATTATAATATAATAATATTATAATCGACTAACATGATTAGCAATATATTATTTCCACACTTCAAACATAAATAATGGGCCAAAAGTGTGATTTTGGTTCCTTATCTTTGGAGTAAGTTACAATCTAGCCCTTTATCTTTTTTTTTTTAATGATTTTGGTCTTGTATCTTTTCCAGAAGTTTTACTTTTTGGTCTCAAGGACAAAATGTTTCCATATCTCTCATATTCCAAAGTCGATTGCGTCGAGTTTGGAGCTATACATTACTTTTGATGAGTCATTTTTTTTGTCTAGTTGAAGTCGTCAGCAAACAAGGGTCAAATTGGGCTCCAAAAGTGAGTCACTAGTTTCATAATCAAATCAACAAATTTCGCCGATCGACTCGTTTATGAATGAAAACCCTTGAAAAGTAGCCGGCAACGGCGGAGTCGTGAAAGGGGTAGATTCGGAATCAGAGGTAAGGGAAGGAGTGGGAGAAAGTGCGGTTGATGATGACGGTCGTCATGACAATTTTTTAATGGTGGATGGCTGGATGGATAGGGGAAGAAGATAAGATTGTTCAATTTTTTTTAATTTAATTATATTAGCTGATTTGTAAAATAAAATATAAGTAGGATAGATGATTTGGGAGTCAACTCAATATTTAACGGTGACACATCATCACTTAACGGCAACATCATCAAGTTAAGTGACAGTTAATAGCTCATGGACCAAAATGTAGACGGAAGTGTAAAATTAAGGGACTGAGCTATAGTTTCCCACAATTCAAGGACCATATCGTTGACCCAGTAACAATTTAGGGACCAAAAAGTTAATTTTTTCAAAAGAAAAAGAAGAGAACTTTGGGGTAATAATAATTAAATAGAATTAAAATAAAATAATTATCTTTTCCTCAGTTTGGTGGTTTTTGCCGGACGAGACAACCTACCAGACACCAGTTGTTGCGGCTCTTTGAAGAGAGAGAAGTTTTTTTTATAGTGCCACACACTCACAACTGCTATTGCTATTGCTAACCAAAATTCAGAATTCAGAGAGAGAGAGAGAAAAAAAATAGAGAGATGGCGAATGCTATGACGATGGGATCTCAGACTCTTATCACTCATCACCACCACAATCACTACTCTTTTTGACTCACCTGCTTCAATCCTCTTCCTCTCCAGGTACCCTTCCCTTGCTTTTACTTCTCTTTTACTCCTTCTTTCACAATTTTCCCTCTCCCCATTATTCATAACTAGATCTTTATTATTGCATCCATACTCTTCTTCAGCTAGGGATGTGGGTCTCTTTGTTTCTTGATTCCACCTCTAAAATTCTCAAATTTTGTATCTCTACCCATGATTACGTTTCTGATGTGCAAATTCGTTGCAAGTCGATCTCATTTCAAACATGGGTTATTTATGATTATTCTTTTTTGCTTTTGCCTGTTTTGGTGCTATGTGGCTACTGAAGGTGGAATTAGTTCTATTTTTGAACAAGGGGATTTGTCTTTTTCCCCACATTGCAATACAAGAGTTTATCTAACATTGCTCTAAAAATATCTCTAGATCTCGGAGCATTCTTACATTTTCGGTTTTTTCTTCCCTGTAGCCCAACTTTAAGAGATCCACGTAGCTTTGGGTCTGAAATCTCTATTTAGGTCAGATCCGTTAATAGCATCTTCAGTTTTGTTTATGATGGTTTAGCATCTGCTCATTTTCCATTGTTTTGTGGCAGGGTCTAGTTCTGTTCATAGATACTTTAAAGTTTAAAGTCATTTTTTGTAATCATCCAAGGACAGAAAATGGAGACTCTCTCCCATTAGTTTCATATGTTAGTCCTTGTTAAATTATACATTACTCACAGTCTTTTACAGGATTTCGTGGCTATTCTTCATTCTCCTTCTTTATTTAGGATTATGCAAACGGAATAATAGAATTTAGTATAGATAACAGATGGCTGTATTACACTGTAATTTTTTGGAACTTTTTCTTAAGGATTAAGATACTTAACTAGCATAGGTTTGTGCAAAGCTTTGCCCTTTGCTTGCTAATGTTAAATAAATCCCAGTAAATTGAAATTATTCATATTTCTCTCTCTTTTATAATTTTAATTATTAACTTTTTAATATTACTGACATACTGTTGTTACTTATTGCATGTCTTCTGGTGTCTTAAACTTCTGGCAACGTTTAACTTTCTCACTTGACTCTCTCTACCTAGATTTGTTTTGTTTTTTTTTTTTTTATATTCAATTGATCAAATCTTGTTTACATTGTCTTTGTTCAATTCACTGTTTGCAGTATTTGAATACCACTTCAGCACATTGAATCTGTTTCTTATTGTGGTGTTTCTTCTGGGCTGGATTGAAGAAGCTCGATGGGTTCAAGATTCCCATCTCATCAGCTCAGTAATGGCCTGTATGTATCAGGCCGGCCTGAACAACCGAAAGAAAGGACTCCTACAATGAGCTCAGTTGCAATGCCCTACACTGGTGGTGACATAAAAAGGTCAGGAGAACTAGGGAAAATGTTTGATATCCCCGCAGATGGTTCTAAATCTAGAAAATCTGGCCCGTTGAATAGTGCTCCTTCTAGGACTGGATCATTTGCTGGTGCTGCTTCACATTCTGGACCTATCACACCAAATGCAGCAGCTCGTGCAGCTTATGTTACATCAGGTAATATCTCTGGTGGAGGCATGTCTGCTTCAGCCTCAAAGAAGACCAACTCTGGTCCATTGAATAAACATGGGGAACCAATTAAGAAGTCATCTGGCCCTCAGCCAGGTGGATATTCTCGCCAAAATTCTGGTCCAATTCCACCAGTTCTTCCTACCACCGGCCTTATTACATCAGGCCCTCTAAATTCATCTGGTGCTCCAAGGAAGGTATCTGGTCCATTAGAGTCCATGGGATCAATGAAATCACATAGTTCCTCTGTTGCTCACAGTCCAGCTGTGACCACTCTTAGCCTAGATGATGAATATTCCTTCAGGAGGAACTTCCCTAAGCCAATTCTGTGGTCTGTTATTCTGATTTTTGTTATGGGATTCATTGCTGGTGGTTTTATAATGGGAGCTGTCCACAATGCCATCCTTCTCATTGTTGTAGTAATCCTTTTTGCTGCTGTTGCTGCTTTATTCACTTGGAATAGTTGTTGTGGGAGGAAAGCCATTGCTGGTTTCATTTCTCGTTATCCTGACGCTGAGCTTAGAACTGCTAAGAATGGGCAATTTGTGAAAGTTTCTGGGGTACGTTATCAATTAGTATTGACATGTACAATTGAATATGCATAAAGACAAGGGAAAGGCACTAGAAAACACAAACGTCCATGCCCCACCACCCTTTCCCTTGTGGATTCATTTTTTTTTTCATCGGTTGTTAGTTGGATAAGTGATTTCTATTTAACTGATGCTTTGGTAGTTGTGACTTAAATGGTTGGCTGGTGTCTTTTGTATGTAACTGTATCATTCTGCTGTTTTATGTTGCTATATATATGCATAAATGAGAAAAATGGACCAACAATTTGTTGTGTGTGCCTTTTGAAGGTGGTTACTTGTGGTAATGTTCCACTTGAATCTTCTTTCCGGAAAGTTCCTCGATGTGTCTACACATCGACAAGTTTGTATGAATATCGGGGATGGGATTCAAAAGCAGCCAACCCTAAGCATCGTCGTTTTACATGGGGTATCAGGTCATCTGAGGTACTTGCAATATTCTGTTGATTTTCCTTTCTTCACAACTTGATTGAGTTTTCAATGTTAGGTTTCTTTCACTAGTTTGAGCATATAAAGGATAAAAATTAGTTTTTGAGACTTCTCTATATCTTTGGACTTGAAGATCAATTAGATATTGCGCTTTCTCATTGGGTGCATTTGGCTTATGTGAATATATATATTTTTTTTCCATCTCCTTGTTTTTAAGATCTCTTCTGTCATCTTAGCCTAGTAACCTAACACTCTTCTGTTGTCTTATCCTAATAATCTTACTTTCTGTGTATTCCTTGCAATCACCACCTTCATTCATTCCTTTTTATACTTAAAAAACCTGTTTCTCAGGTGCCCTTTACTTGCACCTCCATGAACTGGTGAACCCAACTTCTGCTCCTTGTACACTTTTGTGTGTGTGTGTGTGCATGCACAAATCTTTCCATAATTTAAACTTATTTGCTGGTTCACTCATATATTGTAAGCTTAAGGTCTAATTGTAGAGTTCCCCCTTTTCTCATTCTTCTTCCTAAAGCCCAGAGTTTAACTTTTATTAGTTGAATATGGTTTTTAGGTATTTCTTGCCCTTTTTCTTATTTTTTATTTTTATTGAGTTTAAGTTGGTACTCAACTAACTGTTGATGAGAAAATCAAGAGAACTTCTTTTTGCATATCTGATGGTTGCTTCTATTTTATGAAAAAAAATGGAACTGATTTTCTCATTAATGTTTGCCTAGTTGCATTTACTTTTGAAAGAGTAGGATGCATTTTTGCGGAGATGGATGTTGAAGGCTTTGGGCCACTGAGTTCATAGTTTTTAAAATTTGGTGGCTCATGACTAGAGTAACTGTTGTGAGAGTATGCTGTTACTACTTACTATTAGTCTTTTATAAAGTGTATCTTCATGCCTGATGTGATCTAAGTATTCTGTATACAGCTATTTTCTTATGGCAGTCATCCATTTAAACCTATTGAACTAATTTCATGTGTGAGCCAGATTCCTTGTATGGAGATGCTACTTGTGCATATGAGGAATTGTGGTCTAATCTATGAGAGAGACTTGAGTTTTTTTAGTATTTAAATTCTTTTTGATGCAGAGGCACGTGGTGGACTTCTACATTTCTGATTTCCAATCTGGATTGCGAGCATTGGTTAAAACAGGCTATGGTGCTAGGGTGACTCCTTATGTTGATGATTCTATTGTAATTGATGTCAACCCAGCCAATAAAGACATGTCCCCTGAGTTTCTTCGATGGTTGGGTGAGAGAAATCTTTCAAGTGATGATCGTATAATGCGATTGAAAGAAGGGTAAATTACTTCTTCTGGCTTGAGTTGAAATTTTCTTGGTCATCCATTGATAGGAATGGGTATATTTATGTTTAATTCCTTTCCAATAGTGTTGGTGAGGTAGGACAAAACATAATTTGTGTCATGCATCATGATAGTTATGACAATAACAGGAAGCCTGTTATAATATTTAGACATCAACACTAAATGGGGAAGATATTCTTATTAAAGTTCCCAAAAACTGTTTCTGTAGGTACATCAAAGAAGGCAGCACAGTTAGCGTAATGGGAGTTGTTCAGAGAAATGATAATGTGCTTATGATCGTCCCTCCACCAGAGCCTTTGGCTACAGGTTGCCAATGGGCTAAATGTATATTTCCCGCTAGCCTTGAAGGTATTGTTTTGAGATGTGAAGATACGTCAAAGATTGATGTCATTCCAGTGTAGTTATGCACAGAAAAAACTTCTTGTAAGGTATTATTCTTCCCCAAAGGAAAAAATCAATGCTCGTTTGAAGCCTGAGTGTGATGATTTTCCACTCTACATCTTTGTTCCACTGTCCACACTAAACTCGTAGCTTGTTGTATAGCTAATGGTAAATTCTTATTCGTTTATTTTTGCCAAGGATGTGGTTTCATGTAGTTTGACAAGTTGTGTTACTTGCTGTTTTCTTCTGGCAAGGGAGTCTCTATTATTAGTCATAACCAATGGTTGGCTTTCTTTGCTGCCTGATCTTGCTTTACTCCTTCTCAATGTACTAATGTATCAAAGTGTAAGAGGCATACCAAATAATCTTTTTCTTTGTGGGAGTAATCTACCAATCAAATGGACCAAACAATCAGAGTATTCAGTTTACTGTCGGAACTTTGAAGATCATACTTTGTGATTATTTATCTTAGTCCTCAAGTACAAAAGAAAGTTGCTATTTGTTTCCCATCTTATTTCTTACACACTTTTGCTTAATTCGTATGGAATACGTTTACTAAATGCTTTACAGAAACGTAATTTTGAGAATTGATATAAATTTTGAAGAGCAAACAAATATAGTTTGATGTTGTTATTAATATAAATGGGTAATGGGTAAACTAGAGTATGGAAAGTTGAGGAGGAATGAAGGGTTTGTGAAAGTAGGAAGAAAGAATAGAAGGAATAAAGTAGGAGTTAAATATTGATACAAGTCGGAGGCATTGAGAGGATGATTATTATATTAATGACGATTCTTGAATCAAGCTGGCATCTTGCGGTATGCACAACTAAAGTATCTAACATAATATATTTTATCACATTTAGGACCAATTTAAACCTTTGACCAAATAACAGTGCATCTATGTTTGATGCCCACTGCGGAGTACATTGATGCGGACTGCGGAGTATGCCAGCCAAAATTCAACATAATATCTTTTGTCAAAATTTGAATTTTATTTTGATCTTCAATTTTCTTTTTTAATTTTAGTCTTTAAATATTTTTATTTATTTTACTGTTTATCTAATATATAATTTTGTAAACTATTATCTTTGAATTAAACATTTGGTATAGATGATTTTATTTACGTGTGTCTTCATAAGTGAATTAATCAAGATTAAAAAAATAGTTATAAAGTTATTTTGAATTTGTGATTAAAAATAAAAAAAATATATGTTTTTATCTATCACAAATTATGAAGACACTTATTAAAAAAAAGTCCTCTATCTCAACTCTCTAAATCAAAGATTAAAAAGAGACAAAATCATGTTTTAGACTTTAGACAAAATGGGACTCCAAAGTGATTTTCCATATTTTATTTTTCACTTTTTGGTTTCAAAGTCGGATTTAGACACAGGTTGACTTCATTTATTGATGGTCTCAACCAAACAGGAAAAAGACTTGTCAAAAGTAACACATAACTTTGAACTCGTCACAATTGAACTTTAAACCACAGGGACCCTTTCTGTAAATTGGTCAAACCACAATGACCTTATGTGTAATTTACCCTTATTTTTATTGTGAAACAAGTGCCCTATTTTTAGAGCCTAATTTAGTAATTTGACCTTATTTGCTTACAACCCTAACTGAACAAAGAAAGAACTTGTGAAGAATAACTTGTGGCTCCAAATTCTTTGCGATTGGACTTAAAATGAGATATATGACCACATTCAATCATTAAAACCAAGGGAGTAAACTCCCATATTGGTCCCCGGATTATTGGGTCGCTGACAGATTGGTCCCTGATTTATGGAAATTGACAAATAGGTCCTCGAATTTTACTAACGTTAGTCAAATTGGTCCCTGAAGCCGTTAACTGCTGACGTGGCACGTTAAGTGCCACGGTAGCAGTTGGAAAACTGAAAAAAAAAAAAGCCAACTATGCGTGCCTCATCAGCATTAATAATAAAAAAAAATATTTCATTCACAATTCAAATAGGTCCTTGAGATATATTTTTATCTCATTGTTCTCAATTTTCCCTCTTTTTCATCATCTTCATTCATTTTAGTCCCAAATCTTCAAAATAAAATTGTAAAATGTCCCAAAACTCTTCCAAACATTCCAGTTTAGTCCTTAAAAGTATTAAAAACCCTAAACCCTAAACCCCAAACCCTAAACCCTAAATCCTAAAATCCTAAACTCCAAACCCTAAAAGCTAAACCCTAAACCCTAAAACCCTAAAATCCTAAAATTGTAAAGTGTCCCAAAATTCTTCTAAACATTTCAATTTAGTCCTTCAACTCTAAAACCTCAAACCTTAGAACCCCAAATCCCAAACCCAAAACTCTAAAACCCCAAACCCTAAACCCTAAAATCCCAAACCCCAAACCCTAAAATCCCAAACCCCAAATCCTAAAACCTTAAACCCTAAATTGTAAAACCCCAAACCTAAAATTCCAAACCCCAAACCCCAAAACCCCAAACCCTAAAATCCTAAACCCTAAACCCTAAAATCATAAACCCTAAAACCCTAAAATCCTAAAATTGTAAAGTGTCCCAAAATTCTTCCAAAAATTTCAATTTAGTCCTTAAACTCTAAAACTCCAAATCTTAGAACTCCAAACCCCAAACCCTAAAACCCCAAACCCCAAACCCTAAACTCTAAAACCCCAACCCCCAAAATCCCAAACCCAAAACCCTAAAACCCAAAACCCCAAACCTAGATCCTAAAATCCCATACCCCAAACTCTAAAGCCCTAAACCCTAAACCCCCAAACTCTAAAACCTCAAACCCCAAACACAAACCCTAAACTCTAAAACCTCAAATCATCAGGATTGTGACTGTACATTAAAGTTCAACAATTGTGACGTGCAACTGTATTATTCAAATCAGTCCCCGAATTTATCAAAATAGTTCAATATGTTAAAAAAATTGGTCCTCTAATTAAATGAATAGATAATAAATCAAAGAATTTAGGGTATGGGATTTTAGGGTTTGGGGTTTTAGAGTTTGGGGTTTGGGGTTTAAGGTTTTAGGGTTTGGGGTTCAAGGTTTAGGGTTTGGGATTTTAGGGTTTGGGGTTTAGGTTAGAGTTTGGGGTTTGGTGTTTAGGGTTTTAGAGTTTAGGGTATGGGATTTTAGGGTTTGGGGTTTGGGGTTGTAGAGTTTAGGGTTTAAGGTTTTAGGATTTGGGGTTTGGAATTTTAGGGTTTGGGGTTTTACAATTTAGGGTTTAAGGTTTTAGGATTTGGGGTTTGGGGTTTGGGATTTTAGGGTTTAGGGTTTGGGGTTTTAGAGTTTTGGATTTGGGGTTCTAGGGTTTGAGGTTTTAGAGTTGAAGGACTAAATTGAAATGTTTAGAAGAATTTTGGGACACTTTACAATTTTAGGATTTTACGGTTTAGGGTTTAGGTTTTAGGGGTTGGAGTTTAGGATTTTAGGATTTAGGGTTTAGGGTTTGGGGTTTAGGGTTTAGGGTTTTTAATACTTTTAAGGACTAAACTGGAATGTTTGGAAGAGTTTTGGAACATTTTACAATTTTATTTTGAGAATTTGGGCCTAAAATGAACGAAGATGATGAAAACGAGGTGAAATTGAGAATAATGAGATAAAAATATAACTCAGGGACCTATTTGAAATTTGAATGAAATATTTTTTTTATTATTAATGCTGATGTGGCACGCACAGTTGGTTTTTTTTTTTTTTTCCAGTTTTCCAACTGCTGTGCCACGTCAGCAGTTAACGGCTTTCGGATCAATTTGACTAACTTTAGTAAAATTCGGGGACCTATTTGTCAATTTTCATAAATCAGGGACCAATCTGTCAGTGAACCAATAATCCGGGGACCAATTTGGGAGTTTACTCAAAACCAAGGAGTAAAACTTTTGAAAAAGATTTATGACATACTTGTAAGAGAAAAAAGATAAAGGACTGTATTACAAATTACCCTAAAGATAAAGGACCAAAATTACACTTTGGCCTAAATAATTTAATTCATCTAAATCACCTAACAAATATTAAATGGCATATATTGCATTTAATTTCAGTGTATTATTATTTTTATCTTCTTTTGAGATAAATAATGAATATAAAGAAGAATTCATATATGAGAATTAATTATAATTCGTTACTATATATATAAAGACATTAAAATAATATATGATCAGACATGCCATAAAATTTGATATCAAATCAAATATTAAGATAAGAGTAATGTTTAAAAATCTGGAATGATTATTGAATTGATCAATATACTATTTTAAAGTTCAATAATCCAATCTCAGAAAAAAAAAAAAAGTTCAATGATCCAATCGTAATTTAATCTTGGTCAGACAGATGATAAATATATATTAAAAGTTTAATATAATAAATAATAAATTAATTATGGTTTTGTTTATTTCAATACTATATAAAAACAATAATATAAAATGTATGATACAAAATAATTTCATATATTTTATAAAATATCTTGGTTTTGAGAGTTTTTTTTTCTGTATATTTTTTGTCTAATTTCTTATTGCGGTTAAGATTAAGATTATATTATATGTTTGATATTTTAAAATGCTCCAAAATTTGATATTAAAGAAATTTTTTGATCTTATAATGTTTACTTTAATGTTTTTGTACAAAAAATATACAATAATGACATAATTTTGGCTTGAAGCTTAAAAAAATAAATCATGAATTGATTCAACCATCGATTGTTCTAGTTTTAGATCAGTTAATTTTATAGTTCTTCTAGATATGATTAGACATCAATTCTTAGTCTGTTCGGAGGTTTAATTCTCTCAACTATGAATAAGAGTTTTTAAAATAAAAAAAGAAAATAAAATTATAAATGTTTACAATATATAAACTAAATTGAAAATTAAGTAATCGTAAATTTTATTTGTTAAGAGTGCTAAAATACAATATTCTATTTTTAATGTTAGAAAAGCAAAGAAAATGAATGAATTAACGGTGCGTTGTTATATCACATGTCGTAGTATCTCAATGTTGGCATGATAATAATAGATATCAGAGATGTAAGATGCATATGTTTGGTATTTGTGAATAACATCAATCTTCTTTAAATTTTCTGTTTGTCCCTATTAACATCTTAAAAATATACATTGATATTTTTAAAATAAATATATAAATAATTATACGATAATACATATTCATTTATATTTCAATACTAAAAATAAATTATTTTATAATATTATAAGTAATTAAATTATAATAATATAGTAAATACTAGTTTTAATATAAAAATTGTCAAAATAAAATATCATCAATCAAGTGTCAAAATAAATGTTATAAAATAAAAAAAAATAAATGTTATAAAAAAATATCTAAAAAAATAACATAAAATTAACAAAAAGAAAGACAAAATCTGTTATTTGGTCCCTAAAATTACACTAAGTTAGCTAATTAGTTTCTAAATAATCGAAATACATGAGTTGGTCCTTGAATTTGAACTAATTTTATATTTTTTTTCCCTAAATTTACACTTAATATTTTTTTATCCCTGAATTTGTGCTATTTTTTTTTGTCCTTGAATTTGAAACTAAGGACTAAATTATTAACAATTGCAATAATTTATGGAATGTGTCATATATTTTAATTATTCATGGACAAATTAGTTTACTCGTCATAAGTTTAGGGACAAAGTAGTAAGTTTTACTAGAAAAACAAATCAACAAAAAAGGGTAAAATTGGAACTTTAATTAAAAAATGTCTTTGCATGTGAGATGACATGGTTTTTGTGTTGTCATGAGATGACACATTTTTTTATTGTCATCTAATGACATTGTGTTATCTTGGATGTCAACATATGACGATATCATGTCATTACCAAACGTCAGTCATCAAACCATAGTATATAGGTTAAAGTGCACTTTTAGTCCCATAAGTTTGGCTAAGGTCTCAATTTGGTCCCACAACTTTTTTGTTGCACTTTTGGTCCCGTATGTTTTGCTCAAGTTGCAGATTTGGTCTTGTGTTACACGTTTTATGCCATATCTTTGGTTCATATTACAGAATTGGTCCTATATTTTTTAGTAAGTTGCAGAATCAGTCCTATATCTTTGGGTTAAGTGCAGAATTAGTCTAATATATTTGGATCAAGTGAGACTAGCAGTGAAACTTTTTGCAAAGATATGAGACCAATTTTGCAACCTGACCAAAAGATATGAGACCAAAAGTGATATGAGACCAAATCTGTAACTTTTTGCAAAAATATGGGACCAAAAGTGCAACAAAAAAAGTCATGGGATCAAATTGAAACCTGAGTAAAAGTTATGAGACCAAAAATATACTTTAACAATAAAAAAGAAGATAAATTGCAAGATTCTTAGAAATTTGGAATTTTTTGCATTTTTGCCCTTTCCAAAAATGAAATAATGATGATGACACAGATTAACAGCCAAAAGAAAAAGAAGAGAATTAGAAGAATTGGTAGAGGTGTGTGTTTGAGGTAACAATAATTAAATAGAAATTAAAATAATTATCTTTTCCTCAGTTTGGTGATTTTTGCCGGACGAGACAACCTACCAGTTGTTGCGGCTCTTTGAAGAGAGAGAAGCTTTTTTATAGTGCCACACACTCACAAGTCACAACTGCGATTGCTATTGCTAACCAAAATATTTCAGAATTCAGAGAGATTGATGGCGAATGCTATGAAGATGGGATCTCAGACTCTTATCACTCTTCACTTGTACTACTTCTACCACTCTCACTCCTCTTTTTGACTTCCTCTTTCTCTCCAGGTACCCTTCCCTTGCTTTTACTTCTCTTTTACTCCTTCTTTCACAATCTTCCCTCTCCCCATTATTCATAACTAGATCTTTATTATTGCATCCATACTCTTCTTCACCTGGGGATGTGGGTCTCTTTGTTTCTTGATTCCACCTCTAAAATTCTCAAATTTTGTATTTCTACCCATGATTACGTTTCTGATGTGCAAATTCGTTGCAAGTCGATCTCATTTCAAACATGGGTTATTTATGATTATTCTTTTTTGCTTTTGCCTGTTTTGGTGCTATGTGGCTACTGAAGGTGGAATTAGTTCTATTTTTGAACAAGGGGATTTGTCTTTTTTCCCACATTGCAATACAAGAGTTTATCTAACATTGCTCTAAAAATATCTCTAGATCCCGGAGCATTCTTACATTTTCGGTTTTTTTCTTCCCTGTAGCCCAACTTTAAGAGATCCACGTAGCTTTGCGTCTGAAATCTCTATTTAGGTCAGATCCGTTAATAGTATCTTCAGTTTTGTTTATGATGGTTTAGCATCTGTTCATTTTCCATTGTTTTATGGCAGGGTCTAGTTCTGTTCATAGATACTTTAAAGTTTATAGTCGTTTTTTGTAATCATCCAAAGACAGAAAATGGAGACTCTCTCCCATTAGTTTCATATGTTAGTCCTTGTTAAATTATACATTACTCACAGTCTTTTACAGGATTCCGTGGCTATTCTTCCTTCTCCTTCTTTATTTAGGATTATGCAAACAGAATGATAGAATTTAGTATAGATAACAGATGGCTGTATTACACTGTAATTTTTTGGAACTTTTTTTTTAAGGATTAAGATACTTAACTAGCATAGGTTTGTGCAAAGCTTTGCTCTTTGCTTGCTAATGTTAAATAAATCCCAGTAAATTGAAATTATTCCTATTTCTCTCTCTTTTATAATTTTAATTATTAATTTTTTAATATTACTGACATACTGTTGTTACTTATTGCATGTCTTCTGGTGTCTTAAACTTCTGGCAATGTTTAACTTTCTCACTTGACTCTCTCTACCTAGATTTGTTTTTTTTAATATTCAATTGATCAAATTTTGTTTACATTGTCTTTGTTCAATTCACTGTTTGCAGTATTTGAATACCACTTCAGCACATTGAAACTGTTTCTTATTGTGGTGTTTCTTCTGGGCTGGATTGAAGAAGCTCGATGGGTTCAAGATTCCCATCTCATCAGCTCAGTAATGGCCTGTATGTATCAGGCCGTCCTGAACAGCCGAAAGAAAGGACTCCTACAATGAGCTCAGTTGCAATGCCCTACACTGGTGGTGACATAAAAAAGTCAGGAGAACTAGGGAAAATGTTTGATATCCCTGCAGATGGTTCTAAATCTAGAAAATCTGGCCCATTGAATAGTGCTCCTTCTAGGACTGGATCATTTGCTGGTGCTGCTTCACATTCTGGACCTATCACCCCAAATGCAGCAGCTCGTGCTGCTTATGTTACATCAGGTAATATCTCTGGTGGAGGCATGTCTGCTTCAGCCTCAAAGAAGACCAACTCTGGTCCGTTGAATAAACATGGGGAACCAATTAAGAAGTCATCTGGCCCTCAGCCAGGTGGATATTCTCGCCAAAATTCTGGTCCAATTCCACCAGTTCTTCCTACCACCGGCCTTATTACATCAGGCCCTCTAAATTCATCTGGGGCTCCAAGGAAGGTATCTGGTCCATTAGAGTCCATGGGATCAATGAAATCACATAGTTCCTCTGTTGCTCACAGTCCAGCTGTGACCACTCTTAGCTTAGATGATGAATATTCCTTCAGGAGTAACTTCCCTAAGCCAATTTTGTGGTCTGTAATTCTGATTTTTGTCATGGGATTCATTGCTGGTGGTTTTATAATGGGAGCTGTCCACAATGCCATCCTTCTCATTGTTGTAGTAATCCTTTTTGCTGCTGTTGCTGCTTTATTCACTTGGAATAGTTGTCGTGGGAGGAAAGCCATTGTTGGTTTCATTTCTCGTTATCCTGACGCTGAGCTTAGAACTGCTAAGAATGGGCAATTTGTGAAAGTTTCTGGGGTATGTTATCAATTAGTATTGACATGTACAATTGAATATGCATAAAGACAAGGGAAAGGCACTAGAAAACACACACGCCCATGCCCCACCAACCTTTCCCTTGTGGATTCATTTGTTTTTTCAACTGTTGTTAGTTGGATAAGTGATTTCTATTTAACTGATGCTTTGGTAATTGTGACTTGAATGGTTGGCTGGTGTCTTTTGTATGTAACTGTATCATTCTGCTGTTTTATGTTGCTATATATATGCATAACTGAGAGAAATGGACCAACAATTTGTTGTGTGTGCCTTTTGAAGGTGGTTACCTGTGGTAATGTTCCACTTGAATCTTCTTTCCGGAAAGTCCCTCGATGTGTCTACACATCGACAAGTTTGTATGAATATCGGGGATGGGATTCAAAAGCAGCCAACCCTAAGCATCGTCGTTTTACATGGGGTATCAGGTCGTCTGAGGTACTTGCAATATTCTGTTGATTTTCCTTTCTTCACAACTTGATTGGGTTTTCAATGTTAGATTTCTTTAGCTAGTTTAAGCATATAACGGCTAAAGATTAGTTTTTGAGACTTCTCTATATCTTTGGACATGAAGATCAATTAGATCTTGCGCTTTCTCATTGGGTGCATTTGGCTTATGTGAATATATATTTTTTTCCATCTCCTTGTTTTTAAGATCTCTCCTGTCATCTTAGCCTAGTAACCTAACACTCTTCTGTTGTCTTAACCTAATAATCTTACTTTATTTCTGTGTATTCCTTGCAATCACCACCTTTATTCATTCCTATTTATACTTAAAAAGCCTGTTTCTCAGGTGCCCTTTACTTGCACCTCCATGAACTGGTGAACCCAACTTCTGCTCCTTGTACACTTGTGTGTGTGTGTGCATGCACAAATCTTTCCATAATTTAAACTTATTTGCTGATTCACTCATATATTGTAAGCTTAAGGTCTAATTTTAGAGTTCCCCCTTTTGTCATTCTTCTTCCTAATGCCCAGAGTTTAACTTTAATTAGTTGAATTTGGTTTTTAGGTATTTCTTGCCCTTTTTCTTGTTTTTTATTTTTATTGAGTGCATGTGGGTAGTCAACTAACTGTTGATGAGAAAATCAAGAGAACTTCTTTTTGCATATCTGATGGTTGCTTCTATTTTATAAAAAAATGGAACTGATTTTCTTATTAATGTTTGCCTAGTTGCATTTACTTTTCAAAGAGTAGGATGCATTTTAGCGGAGATGGATGTTGAAGGCTTTGGGCCACTGAGTTCATACCTTTTAAAATTTGGTGGCTCATGACCAGAGTAACTGTTGTGAGAGTATGCTGTTACTACTTACTATTATTCTTTTATAAAGTGTATCTTCATGCCTCATGTGATCTAAGTATTCTGTATACAGCTATTTTCTTATGGCAGTCATCCATTTAAACCTATTGAACTAATTTCATATGTGAGCCAGATTGCTTGTACGGAGTTGCTGCTTGTGCATATGAGGAATTGTGGTCTAATCTATGAGAGAGACTTGAGTTTTTTAAGTATTTAAATTCTTTTTGATGCAGAGGCACGTGGTTGACTTCTACATTTCTGATTTCCAATCTGGATTGCGAGCATTGGTTAAAACAGGCTATGGTGCTAGGGTGACTCCTTATGTTGATGATTCTATTGTAATTGATGTCAACCCAGCCAATAAAGACATGTCCCCTGAGTTTCTTCGATGGTTGGGTGAGAGAAATCTTTCAAGTGATGATCGTATAATGCGATTGAAAGAAGGGTAAATTACTTCTTCTGGCTAGAGTTGAAATTTTCTTGGTCATCCATTGATAGGACCGGGTATATTTATGGTTAATTCATTTCCAATAGTGTTGGTGAGGTTAGGACTAAACATAATTTGTGTCATGCATCATGATAGTTATGACAATAACAGGTAGCCTGTTATAATATTTGGACATCAACACTAAATGGAGAAGATATTCTTGTTAAAGTTCCCAAAAACTGTTTCTGTAGGTACATCAAAGAAGGCAGCACAGTTAGCGTAATGGGAGTTGTTCAGAGAAATGATAATGTGCTTATGATCGTCCCTCCACCGGAGCCTTTGGCTACAGGTTGCCAATGGGCTAAATGTATATTTCCCGCTAGCCTTGAAGGTATTGTTCTGAGATGTGAAGATACGTCAAAGATTGATGTCATTCCAGTGTAGTTATGCACAGAAAAAACTTGTTGTAAGGTTATTATTCTTCCCCACATGAAAAAATCAATGCTCGTTTGAAGCCTGAGAGTGATGATTTTCCACTCTACATCTTTGTTCCACTGTCCACACTAAACTCGTAGCTTGTTGTATAGCTAATGGTTAATTCTTATTCGTTTATTTTTGCCAAGGATGTGGTTTCATGTAGTGAGACAAGTTGTGCTACTTGCTGTTTTCTTCTGGCAAGGGAGTCTCTATCTTAAGTCATAACCAATGGTTGGCTTTCTTTGCTGCCTGATCTTGCTTTACTCCTTCTCAATGTACTAATGTATCAAAGTGTAAGAGGCATACCAAATAATCTTTTTTCTTTGTGGGAATAATCTACCTATCAAATGGACCAAACAATCAGTGTAATTATTGAGTTTACTGTCGGAACTTGAAGATCATAGTTTGTGATTATTTACCTTAGTCCTCAAGCACAAAAGAATGTTGCTACTTGTTTCTTACACACTTTTGCTTAATTCGTATGGTATACGTTTACTAAATGCTTTGCAGAAACGTAATTTGAGAGAAATGGTTTACTTTTCGGCTACTGGTTGGTTTTTCTGTTATAGATATAAAAGCTAAAAGGCATGGAATTCGAATGTAAAGTAAACTTGTCATGAAGCTTTGGAAGTTATCTTTAGGTAAAAGTATCTCTTTTTGGAATCGAATTTTATGTCAATTTTGGATTTTGTTCCCAAAATTTGTTTAGGCTTTCGATTTTGAAAATCAAGTTGAGAATTGATATAAATTTTGAAGAGGAAATAAATATAGTTTGATGTTGTTTTTATTATATAAATGGGTAATGGGTAACTAGAGTATGGAAAGTTGAGGAGGAATGAAGAGTTCGTGAAAGTAGGAAGAAAGAATACAAGTGCGAGGAATTGAGAGGATGATTAATGACGATTCTTGAGTCAAGCTGGCATCTTGCGGTATGCACAACTAAAAAGTATCGTGTTGAAGTTGTGAGTTAAGTTGATGGGGTTGTAATATAAAAATAAGAATAGATATGAAAAGGAAAGAAAGGAAGGAGATAGTAGTAAAATATTGATGAATGAAACGTGGATAGGAAAGGAAAAGGCAAAGCAAAAGGGGGGAGGCCACGTAATGAAGAACGTGTCGCGAAACCAGCATACCTGGAGAAAAAGGGGAAGTATATATAAATATAGTGGCACTTGGTATTGGATAGTTATACACAAAATGAAAATGGATAAAGTGTGCATATTCCTTTGGCTGTCTATTACTATTACTACTGCTGCTGCTACTAGTGGAGATAATAATGAAGGGAAGCAGAAGCAGGCGTCGTTTTGGGAGTGGAAGAGACTTGAAAGTGCATATTCTGTGTATTCCATGCTATGCTCTGCGAGTAGTTGGCAGTGGCAGATATTTAAAGAGCTTGTTAAACAAGCCTATTCGCGTCTCTTTCCAGCTCCCAATCTAGAGTAAGCTTGCTTGCTTGCTTCACCAATATACTTTTTCCTTCCTTATAATTAATTATAGAGAGAATCAAAATGAGGTTTGAATTTGTGCAGCTTCAGAAGAGACGAAGGTGAAGCAGAAACAGGGGGGGAAAAGTTGAAAGAAGCAATAGCCAAAAGTGTAGGAAAGAGCAAATCAAGTGTGGAAGATACTGCAAAATCTGCAGCCCAAACCCTTCACAAGCTCAAGAACGCCGTGTTAAATCATGCCCAACCACAACATCATCATCAAAATGAGCTCTGATCTCTCTCTTTCTGTAAAACGTTGCAACTTCACTACATAAATATTATGCATCACAGCTTTTCATTCTGCTTCTACTTCTACTTCTACTTCTACTTCACACCTAATATGACTCGCCTGGAGAATACTTCAAATTGGATACTACCACCTCCCGATTTGATCATGTACAAACAAGATTGTTAGAGTTACCGTACATACAATTCACAAAATAAAAGATACTTCTTGTAATTAAAGATATTGAGGAAAAATAATTGGAGAAATTCGTGGAAAGAAAATAACATTAGTTGTATTGATCAAATATAAGATAATTCAATAAATTAAAGATATTCTTACCGAAAAAAAAATAAATTAAAGATATGGGAGGAAAAATAGTTGGAGAAATTCGTGGAAAAAATTTTTGGTTGTTGTCTTTCTTGTAGAGAAAAATAGAAGTTGAAAAGAGGAAAAAAGTAGGATAGCAAGACAACAAAAAGAAGGGAACAGTAGGACGCAGCTTGTTCATCTCTTGTTTATAGCTTGTCACAATACATATTCATAAATTTAAAAATCAATTTTTTTTGACTTATTCATAAATTTCAAAATATAAAATCAATTTTTTTTGTGACTTATTCATAAATTTCAAAATATAAAATTAATTTTTTTTGACTTTATCCTGACAAACAATATAAAGTAATATCATATATGACATATATTATAAATAGATATACTAATTTTTAAAATTTTAATAAAATTGATTAATTTTAAATATTTATATTTATAAATATATGTCGTGTCGTGTCATATATTTTAAAAATTTAACGTGTCAGTGTGTTCGTGATTGTATTGTGTCCCGTATTTGTGTCAGTGTTCATACTTTATAAATCATCTCCGTTTGGCTTGATGATTCAAATCGTTGAGCCTTGAGCTGTTATCATTTAACACACTTATTAATTTGTAGGATTAACGAAATAGTTTTAATCCTTATAAAAGGATTTGATGTCCAAATATTTGAAGCTAGGTGTGGAGTTAGTGGGGTACAAATGAGTTTTTGAATAAAATCGTAATAAAAATGAAAGGCTAAAGTTTTAAGATATAAACTCAAAGGTCTTACATTGAATATGTAAAGACATATTCTCTGGAAATGGATACAATCCCGAACATAGATGCGACCCTCTTCAAATATTTTAGTAGTCTGGCATTGTATGAAAAATTTGATATGCATCTAATGATTATGGTTATAGTCCATTCATATGGCTTATTGGACAATGAATTTTTTTGAAAATCCCTGAAGGATTATAAGAAGCATGTCAGATGTCTTGTTTAATAAAGATGAATAAAATACTATGGGTTTGAAAAAAAAAACCGGGACATATGTGGTACAGTTGTCTCAAGAAATATTATTTAAAATATATCAAAATAAGTAATCAATATTGTGTATATTTATTATTGTTGGAACTCCTCAAGAGTTCAAAACATAGTAAAATATTGATAGTTTTGTAAGAAAAATTTTGCAAATATAAAATTTTGTCTCATCTTACATATTAAGCATATTATAATAGTGAGGTTATTACTCATATTATTTACAAAGTGTATTAAGATAGTTTCACATAGATAAGGTTCATGGACTTGGTGCATCCATGGTTAGATACATCATTTGAAGTGATAAAGTATCCTTTTAACCTCAAACGAAGATGAAATTCTTTGGTACCATATCTTCATATTATAAGCGGATTAATGTTTTGGGTACACTTGCTAGCGAGATATAGTTCTTCATTAATCAAAAGACATTGACAAGGAATGAAAAATATTTTAAAGATAAAGGTTTATTTTATTTAAATAAATTTAGTTCACCATTCCTTGATGATGTAGATGCTAGCTGATTATCTGATTTTTTTAGAGACAATGCATAAGACAAATTAAGAATGTGTTTAGATGGGACTACTAATTCAACACATCCAGAAGATGTGTAATTTGTTTTTGTAGGAAAATGTGTCCACCTTATTGTATGAAGATAATATGACATGTATAGCAAGACAGCATAACAGTTCAACAAGTTCGGTCAAGTGATAATTTAGCAGATTTTTATGGAGGCATTGCAATTGCATCATTTGAGAACTTGGTTTATCAAATTGGAATGCGTCAATTAAAAAACCCTTAGTGATGTTATGATAAGGGGGAGATACGCGCTGTACTCTTTTTCCCTTTGTCATGGTTTTGTCCCACTGGGTTTTCTTGGCAAGGTTTTTAATGAGGCAGCTTGTAATGCGTATCAATAAATTGTGAATATTCAAGGGGGAGTGTTATGAATAATAATGATTGTGAATATCCACAATAGACTTTTGATATTCTCCGTGTATAGAAGTTTGAAGTTCTCTCTATAATCGTGTTTATCATCTTTAGTTTCCCGTGTACATTAATATAGGTCTATCCCTTTATTATTTGTATTGAATTAGACACATCCCCTTTCATATCCTTTAGCCTATAAATAGAGGTTTTTAATGAGGCAGCTTGTAATGCGTATCAATAAATTGTGAATATTCAAGGGGGAGTGTTATGAATAATAATGGTTGTGAATATTCACAATAGACTTTTGATATTCTCCGTGTATAGAAATTTGAAGTTTTCTCTGTAATCGTGTTTATCATCTTTAGTTTCCCGTGTACATTAATATAGGTCTATCCCTTCATTATTTGTATTGAATTAGACACATCCCCTTTCATAACCTTTAGCCTATAAATAGAAGCGTTAGGTGTTGATGTAAAATGGATGATATCAGTTGAATAAAAGAATCACTCTCTCCTCCTAATTTTCTCTCTACTTTGAATATCCTTATTTCTTATATTTTATAACAAAACTAACAAAATATTTTATCACATTTTGGACCAATTTAAACCTTTGACCAAATAACAGCGCATCTATGTTTGATGCGGACTTCGGAGTACATTGATGCGGAGTATGCCAGCCAAAATTCAACATAATATCTTTTGTCAAAATTTGAATTTTATTTCGATCCTCAATTTTCTTTTTTAATTTTAGTCTTCAAATATTTTTATTTACTTTACTGTTTATCTAAAATATAATTTTGTAAACTATTATCTTTGAATTAAACATTTGGTATAGAGGATTTTATTTATGTGTGTCTTCATAAGTGAATTAATCAAGATTAAAAAGAATAGTTATAAATTTATTTTTAATTTGTGATTAAAAATAAAAATTTCTTTTATATCTATCACAAATTATGAAGACACTTATTAAAAGAAAAGTCCTCTATCTCAACTCTCTAAATCAAAGATAAAAAAGAGACATGATCATGTTTTAGACTTTAGGCTTTAGATCCTATAAAATAAGTTCAAAGTGTAAATTTGATCCTATATTTTTTTGTTGAGTTCCCAATTTGATTATGTATGTGTTTTTTGCACTTTTGGTCATATATCTTTGCAAAATGTCTTAGTTTTGTCTCATCATTTTTGGTCAAGTTATAGAATTAGTCCCATTTTTGGTCAAGTTGCAAAATAATCAACCGTTAGTTGATTCTTTTGTAAGGATATGATACTACTTTTGCACCTGACCTAGATATAAAATCAAATCTACAACAAAAAATATATGAGACCGGATTGGAAATTTACACAAAGATATGTGACTAAAAGAATAATAAAAAAAAGATATGGGGCCAAATAGAGAACTGAGCAAAAGATATGAGATCAAATTTACGTTTTGACCTAAAAGGAATGAAAAAGTTGGAATTTGGAAATGAACAACAAAACTAAACCAATAGCTTGAGCCTTGAGGACCTAAATGAAGTTTTGACCTGATAAATTTGGGTTTCTCTATAAATATATATTATAAAAAAAAAAAAAAAACTGAAAAAGAAAAAGATAGCGTTGGTGGGTGGCGTCTTCACTTACCTCAGTTGCGAATGATGCGGGCATTGTCTATATAAGCCTATAAGGCCTTGCTTAAATCCTGATCCATCATCCTTCATTTCAATTTCCAGCATCATCTTCTTCTGCTTAATTTTTCTTTGCTTCTTTATCATCGTTTCTCTTTCCTCTTGGTCGATGGCAAGATCCATTGCTCAAACCCTAACCCTAGCACGTCTCGCTCGCTCTGTTACCACCAAATCCATCTCTCCCTCCTCTCGTCTTCTCCCTCATCGAACCCAATCCAATCAATCCTCATCTGATCTCAACGACAGCGCCGAATCCGATCCTCTTATTCGCAAGCTCGAGGATGCCATCCACTGTATAATCGTTCGCCGATCTGCTCCCGATTGGCTCCCCTTTCTTCCTGGTTCCTCTTATTGGGTTCCGCCGCCTCGCTCTTCATCCAATGGTCTTGCCCAATTGCTCGACAAATTAGCCAATCCCATCACCGAGGATGAGTCTATGTCCATCACCACCCTTCGCGGTTGGCCTTCTTCTTCCTATTTCATCCAAGGTATATATTCTCTTCTCTTCTTCCATATCATTTTTCTCAAATTTCCAAGCTGTTTCAAATATCCTTGCATCATTGTATACAATAACATGAAATCGGCTAAAGACTTCAACTTAATACCTAATTCTTATGTTTGGATGATTGAGAAATAGGCCAAGCTATAATTGGAACAAATCAAAATTGTACATCGGTTGCTGGCGTTGGCAACTATACCACATTATATTGGTCTATTGCTACTATTTGGTTGATTTCCTAAATCTTAACATAGCACGAGCTCTAAGTATATAAACTAGCAATAATAAAAGAAGATGCGGAGGTCTTATTTAATTTAAGTGTTACCTGATAACATTGTTTGAGATTCTTATGTTACTTAGGTGCTCAATTTCCATTTCATTTTATTTTTGTTTCTAGTTAATTTATTTTCCTTCAGATGATTGAAATAAAAATTTACTTATTAACCTTATGCTGGAGGTATTTGTTTTATTCATGTCTCTGTTCATTTCATCGATGTAGTTGGATTGTTGCCTCCTGTTACTTATCTGTGTTTTGTATTCATGTTTAGGTGGTTCGCCGCATCCAGTGGATGTGGAGACAACATCCAATTGTGATTCTGAATTTGAGGACGAGGAGGGATGAGCATTGCCTTTAATCAATCAACTAGCATCTGGGGTAATATGCAGGGGCATTTATTTCTCATGTTTTTCTCTAGCCAAATTTATTTCTCGTATCAAGATATATCTACTGAGGGCATTACTTGAATTGCTTGATATTCCATTGCTTAAAACCTGATTTAGGGTTGTAGTTTGTTAGTTTTATTTGATAATGCAGTCTGTAGAACGCTGAATTTAAGTTTTATCCTTACAATTTACATTGAATCTCAGTTGCTAAGTAATAGAATGGAAATTTCTTTCAAGTCGCCACTGTTTACTGATGTTATGTTTTATCACTTTTTCTTCAATTTAACTGATGCTAATCATGCTATGTTTAATATGTCACGTGATTGCTTAATGCTAACTTGACTGTGGTATAAGGTGATTTAAAGTGACAACGGAAATGGGAATTAAAAGTGACTGTGGTATATGGAAATTAGGAGTTACAATTGACTCGACTGATGCTAATCATGCTGGATTGTAGTAATTGGGAAAATTGTATTGTATCAAGTTCTTTCTATTAACATGAGTGATTTGGCTACTTTCTATTTCAGGCTCATCCAGACATGTAAATTTAGGTAGTGAAATGACACACCGACTCAATTCTCTCGACAGGAGGAGCTGTACAGATGCAACTGTGTTGGCAAGCAGAAATAACAGTTTCTTAGTATCTATCTAGTCACTGAGGAAAGTGGCCGCTGTGTTGTAGAGATATTTACTTGGAATGCTGATGTAAATTATTAATATTCTAAGATTGCTTTACCTGAGGTTTTTTCTTTTTTTAAATCAAATTCTGTGAATCTCGAATTGGATCAATAGAATATGAGAATGATGATTGAGCAGCTGGTTGGTGGTTGCATTATCTGATTCAGTAAACGAATTACGAGAATAGACAATAGCCGAGGCGCTAGGTGAATGACATCGCTTAAACAATTAAGGAGGCGTTTGATACAGATCGAAAAATTAGTCCGGAAATTATGAGCTTAAGACTAGAGTAATTTCGTGTTTGGTACGCAGATTAGAAAATTAGTCCCGAGAATACGATATTCCCAGGAATGCCTTAATATCATGAAATGGCCTAAATTCAATTCCACCCTAGAGGTGGAGTTAGTCTAATCTCATGACATGAGATTATTTTTGTCCATTCAAAATGACTTTTGTTACCCCTAATTAACTTTCCCTAATTATTTTTTTCTCAACAAAAACCTTTGCCACTTTTCATCTTGAAGAGAAAAAATTTTATTATGTTGAGAATTATGGACATTGTGTTATGAAATAGTATTTTCTTCATGAATCTATTAATATTGTTTAAAAATTTTAATTATGATATAATTATTTTTTTATGATATAATATTTTTCTCATAATTTTTTTTAAAGAATTTCTATATTTGATAAACTATTTAGTTGAGAATAAAAAGTAAGAGCATATTTTTAAAAGTATTAGATATTTTGAGGAATATCAAAGTTGAACCAAACACAAGATTGTAACATTCCCGAGAATATTGCAAAATAATCCTAAGATTATATTAACTCATCCAAACAGATATTCTTATAATCTTGTGAATCTTATTCTTGGGAATGAAAAAATAATCTGTGTACCAAACGCCCCTTAAAAGTGAACAATGAGTGAGGAATAAACATAACAAACGAACGATGTTCCATTTTCCATTGCACTCGAGCTTTATTTGGATTGAGGATATTGAGGAAGAAAGGGAGGAGAGGGGAGAGGTTTGCAACCTTTCCTCCTTGTTCAGAAATTTGAAGATTGGAGGGGAAGAGGTTGTTAATCCATCTTTCTCTTCCTTCCTTCACAAATTACAAATATCTCAAATTAGGGTATTTTAGAGGAGGAGCTACTACCCCAAACAAAGAGGAGAGTAGAGAGAGATTAATCCCCTCTCCCTTCCCCTCCCCCTCTAATTTCTTCCCTTCCCTCTCTCTCCTAGTTTCCAAACAAACCCTAAAATAAATGTTGAATATTGCCGACTGTTTGCAAATCCCTTCCGCGAGTTAAGCGGCAATGAAAATTGTAACATAACGGGGTTTCAAAGGGTATGTTTGAAAGTTTTAGTAAAGAATCGGGTATGTTTGATAATTGTTTAAAACTTTTTAATGAAGAAAGGAATAAACCATCAATTATTTAAGGTCAAAGTTCTATTTTGGTCCCTCATGTTTGTTCAAAGTTCCGTTTTGGTCCATCAAGCTTTTTTCGTTCTGTTTTGGTCCCTCATGCTTGCTCAATGTTCCCATTTGGTCCCTCAAGTGTTTTTCTTTCTGTTTTGGTCTCTCAAGTTTCTAAAAGTTTCACCGTTAGTCCCTGATTTTTTTCCATCCACTTTTTCTGTTATAAAAGGAAAAATCCTAACTTTCATCTTCCAATAATTTTGCTCTTTTACAAAAGGGAAGGACCTTAATGCAAAAGAGAAAAATTGTCGGGAGATAAAATTTATTTTTTTTTTAAATGAAAAAAGTGGATGGAAAAGAGTCATGGACTAACGGTAGAACTTTTTGGAAACTTGAGGGACTAAAACGGAACTTTGAGAAAACATGAAGGACCAAAACGGAACGAAAAAACTTGAGGGACCATAACATAACCTTGAGCAAACACGAGGGACCGAAACGGAATGAAAAAAACTTAAAGGATCAAAACATAACTTTGAGAAAATATGAGGGACCAAAATAAGACTTTGGCCATTAATTAATATTGTTTGAAAGTTTTCATTATTGAAATAGAATAGAATGACTTTTTCACTTAATATTATCCTTGATAAACATTCAATTCCTCTTTCATAAAAACATTTAAGGGGAAATAGGGGATTTAAATTATCATTAAACCAAATGTATTGTTTGGATACAAGAATACTAGTAATTTAAATTTCATTGGAATTTGAGATGATATTCTTTAATAGAATTTATAATTTCACCTCAAGAGGTGGAATTTGTAAAATTCTTCCATGGACATGTGTAAAATGACAATTTGACACCAATTTTTCGGACTGAACTGGATCGAGTCAAGTTTTTTGGGTTGGGTCAGACCGAGTCAAATTTTTTGAGGTGGGCCGTCCCTAGCCGAATTTTCCCGGTCGAGCTGGATCGATTCGAATTTTTCGATCCCAGTCGGGCCGAGTCGAATTTGTCGAGCTAGGCTGGGTCAAGCGAAATTTTTCGAGCTGGGTCGGACCGAGTTGAATCTTTTGAGCCAGGTTAGACCGATTCGAATTTAACAGGCCAAGTCGGACCGGACCGAGCGAAATTTTTCGAGCCGGGTTGAGCCAGACTTAGTCAAATATTTAGGGCCAGGTTGGATCGAGTTAAATTTTTCAATCCGGCCCGACCCGAAAAATTCGACTCGGTCCGACCCGGCTCGAAAAATTTCGCTAAGTCCAGCTCGGCTTGAAAAATTCTACTTGGTTCAACTTGGCTCGAAAAATTTGGCTCGATCAGGTCCGACACGAAAAGTTGACTCAGTTCAGCTTAGCCCTAAAAATTTGACTCAGTCAGGCTCGGCTTGAAAAATTCAACTCGGTCCGTCTTGACCCAAAAAGTTTGACCTAGTCCGGCCTGACCCGAAAAATTCTTGACGATCTAGCTCAACCCGAAAAATTTTACTTGGTCGAGGTTAGGCCATACCAAAATGAAATTGACGTTATAGTTTGATGATCAAAACAAATAAAAAAAATTGATTGAATATTAAAATATAGGGTAAATTGCACTTTGGTACCCTGTGGTTAAGGGCGGTCCCACTTTGGTACCTTGAAAGAAAAATTTTTGCAGTTTGGTGCCCCGTGGTTTGCTCTGTTAGCGAATTGGTCCCCTGTGTTTTATTTCTGTTAGGATTTAACGGCAAATGTGATTGTGACCACCTTAAAATGTCAAAAACTTCCCAACAAATCTTCTCTTATGTGTTTAAGTCCAATCTCTTTACTAAAAAAGATCAAAACATAAAGAAAACAGAAACTAAAGGATACATTATGTAATTTTACTGTTGAGTTGAAATTAATTATAAAAGGGTCTTTAAAATTCTAATATTACAGTATTTTCTCCTTTCCATAAGATTTCTTTTGAATAGGTCCTGATTTAATTACACTTTAATCCCAAAAGTTTATGATCTTTATCAAAATAGTCCTTAGAACCTCAAAAGACAAATGAGCATCTATGATTTATAAAAAAAAAAATCCCCATATTCAACTATCAGAAGCTGAAATTTTCATTCAAGTACACTACAAACAAATCAAAACCCTCAAATTTTTCTAAAATAAGCCTCACAAATCAAAAACCCTCTCAAAATTTCTAAACACATTAGTTTATCACATTCACACACAATATGACAATATATTAGTTCATGATTCTCATATAACAGACAATAAACCAATGTTGTCAAAACCGAACCGGATAGAGACTCGGATAAGAAGTTCGGTTCACGGTTTGATTGGTTTAATCGGTTGAACCATCGGTTGGACCGAATGACTCAATAAATAATTATTTTTAATATATTAAATATAAATATTATATATTTTTTGTTTGTGGTTTAAGAGATGCATTTAATTTATTACTAAATACATTTTTTCATCTAAATAATATAATTTTTCTCTCCACTACTAAAGATTATAGATTAAATGCATTTTTTCAAGCAAGTGAATGGACTTAATGTATCTTAAACAAGATCTAATAAGTCATAAATTCATAATAGTTAATTAAATTTAACATTTCGACCCTCAAATTTCAAGTTCAACACAAAATAGAGGAAGAGGACCAAATAAGAAAATGAATAGAGAGCATAAGCAAAAAAAAATTTTGAGATTTAAAAAAAAAAAAATAGTTGGACCGCTGGTTCGGTCCAGCGGTTCGACCCCGGTTCGTCGGTTCAACCGACAGTTTGGTTTTTTTGGTCGAACCCACTCACTTTCATATTCAGTTGGCGGTCGGACCGTCCGGTCCAGTTCTGACAACACTGCAATAAACACATAACCTGTTAAACATGGTAAAAAATGCATCGAGATTTCTCTTGGGCATTTCTTCAAATACCTTACGTGCACTAAAATGATCAAAATTACATTGTGTTCATCAATTGTTCAGGAAACATAATAAAAATTGGGGAAATGAGTTTGAATCCCTTTATAAAAGAATCAAAGCATTAATCCAACAATACTAATCCATGAGTTCTCAAAATCACAACAACGATAAACATAGAATCACTTTATGACCCACCACTTCAACCATTGTGGAAATTTCTAACCCATATTGTCTCATTTTGTCCTGTCACAAAGGTTGAGCCATTTTTCTAAAACCAAGCTGGATCTGCAGATTTGAACACCTTCATGTATCTTGATATTATCACACCAATTGGCATCAATATCCCCCAGCTCACTGCATTCAGCACTCCAAGCACTCCATGCAACTGTATACATACATACATATACATATCAATATAAGATTTGGATCAAATATTTCTCACTTCATTTCATCTTTCAGTTTTTTAGCCTATTTTATCTTTGACCCTCAAATTCTTCCAGAACAATACCCATGTTTTATTTTCCATTCAAGTTTTTAAATAATATCGAAAAACTCCTTCATCTTTCACCCCCACCCCAAAAACAAAAAAGAACAAAAATCCCATCTCCATCTCTTAGAAGTTAGAAACTCCAACAAAACACATAAAAAAACTGAAAACTTCATCCACCATGACTTTTAACAGAAATTTTCAACTTCAACTAAGCACCTCCAAAAAATATATTTATTTATTCAATCCCCAAATTTATTAAAAAAAGAAAAAGAGAAAGTCTCTGTAAATCTGAACTCACATTTCTTCTCCTTCTGAGTGAACTCCCGGACGATCCGGCTTGACTCTTACCGAAGACGAGATTCAACGTCTCTCTCACTTCCAAATTCGCAGAATTCATAGAATGAGACTGAGGCGTCGACCCAGAAACCCCACTATCCTGCCACGTGTGAATCACCGACGTTCCAAGTCTGGTGAGATTCAAACTCGCTAATATTATAACCTCGTTGTTCGAATACGTCGCGTTCAAACCAGAAACCCCAAAACTCAGAGTCGCCTCTTGCAATTGCGTGCTCGTGTCGGCGATCGGCGACGTGTATGCCTTCGTTCGCCGGAATCGTCAGAATCGGCCGGTGTAAATAGAAGGATGCCTATGTTTTTGGTGTTGCAAATACTCTGATGCGTTTCCTTCCATCTCATCGCTTCCTCCTTCCTCCCTTTCATCTTCTCCAATTTCTACCGAAGGTAAAACTGGCTGCTTGGTCCACCGCCTTTTTTGACATCAAGTGAAATTTGAGAGAATTTGGAGGAATGCGGCTGAGTTTAAGGTTTCAAATGACAAAAATGTGAGTATTTTGGTATTTAAACGAGACACGTGCCTCTCACGTGCTTGTTTTCCGTAAAATTCAGACAGAAATAAAGTACAGGGGACCAATTCGCTAACAGAGTAAACTACGGGGCACTAAAATGCAAAAAATTTTCTTTCAGGGTACCAAAGTAGAACCGCCCCTAACCACAATGTAACAAACTGCAATTTACCATAAATTATAACTAGAAATTTAAATTCAAATGATGCAGAGCCGTCAAAATGAGTCAGCTCGGCTCACGAGCCACCACTCACGCGAGCCAGAGACCCCAAGTGAGTCAGGTTTTGCCAACCCGACTCACCAACTTAGTAAGCCGTATTAACCCACCTAACCCACCAACCATCAAATATTTTTTTTTGTTTTTTCATTTTTTTTAAATTAAAATATCAATCAACACACAACAATAATTTTTTGAAACCCTTCAAAATCAACAAGCCACATTATCTACTTCAACATTTCAACATTTAAATTAGGCTTAAGTGCACTTTTGGTCCCAATACTATGACTAAGGTTTCAATTTGGTCCCATAACTATTTTTGTTGCAGATTTGGTCCCAAACCTTCGCAAAAAGTTTCACAGTTAGTCCCCTGGTCACTTCCGTCCAATTTTCGCCGTTAATTGTGACGTGGCAGTGTGACTGGGATGCTGACGTGGCAAAATCAAATGAGATGGACTAAATTAGGATCAATATGTAACATTTCATAACTTCTCTGGACTGAACGCATAATTTTATTGAAAATGAATTGCCTTTCATCGCTAAGCAGAGCATAATCCGAATACTTATGCGTTCACTTCTCCGTGGAGCCACGGCAACCAACCACCCACCGCCGGCAACTCTCCGTTTTCCAAATCCCCCTGGCTCCTCTCTTCTCCTCTCATTGCTCCTACCTTCCACGACGACAACGACGACGACGACGATGACGATTTCACGCCAAACGGCCTCATCGGCTCCCTCATACGCGAAGAAGGTCACATTTATTCCCTCGCCGTTTCCGGTGATTTTCTCTACACCGGCTCCGACAGCAAGAACATAAGGGTGTGGAAGAATTTGAAAGACTTCACGGGATTCAAATCAAGCAGTGGATTAGTCAAAGCCATCGTGATTTCCGGCGACAAGATTTTCACCGGCCACCAAGACGGCAAAATCCGAGTCTGGAAATATTCTCACAAGAATCCCACCGTTTACAAACGCATCGGAAGCTTGCCGACTTTAAAGGACTATGTAAAAAGCTCGATGAATCCGAAGAACTACGTGGAGGTAAGACGGCGGAAGAACGCCGTCAAAGTGAAGCATTACGACGCCGTTTCCAGCCTCAGCCTCGCGGAAGACCAAGGGTTATTATACTCTGGCAATTCATTTTCAATAAAATTATGCGTTCAGTCCAGAGAAGTTATGAAATGTTACATATTGATCCTAATTTAGTCCATCTCATTTGATTTTGCCACGTCAGCATCCCAGTCACACTGCCACGTCACAATTAACGGCGAAAATTGGACGGAAGTGACCAGGGGACTAACTGTGAAACTTTTTGCGAAGGTTTGGGACCAAATCTGCAACAAAAATAGTTATGGGACCAAATTGAAACCTTAGTCATAGTATTGGGACCAAAAGTGCACTTAAGCCTTTAAATTAAAACATAAAACATAATAACATGCATGATGCATTGTAGGGAAAAGAACTCGAATAAGGGACTGAAATTGACGAGAGAGAAAGAGTGAGTGAGCCTAGATATTTTTAGTTTCAATTTTTAAATTTACAAATTAATTTTTTTAAAATAAGTTAGATTGACTCAGTAACTCGCCAACTCACTGGAGCTAGTCCACACGAGCCGTGAGTTAAGTGAGTCAACCCATTCGAGCTAAACTTTTTTGCGAGCCGAATTTTTTCAACCCGGCTCGCCAATTTAACGAGTTAAACGAGTCAACCCACTGGCTCGTTTTACCAGCTCTAAATTATGTTAATTCAAATTTTTAATTGTTATCCAAACAATGTATTTTAAATGTAAGCAATCAAAATAATAATGATTCAAATCCTCGGTATTTAAAATTCCATTGAAATGTCATTATCCAAATACACCTTTAAACAAACATTGTAGCAATTCAGCCATTCCATTTTCCCCATGAAACCAAGTGCAAACTCGAAACTATGTTTTGGTGCAGCACCGTGTTTGACATTTATTTCTCTCCTTTTCGTATTTTCACATTACATCCTTTGTCCTTCAAACTGTTTCTTTTAACCTTCGTTATCTTATTCCTTGTTAAAGAAAAATCACAATTTAACCTCCATTCGCTTTCATTTCATTCCTTTTCCTTTTCTCTTTCGTTGCTTCTCTTCATATCCCAATGTAACTGACAAACAATTGCGCAGGACTCACCAAACAATATAGGCTCCGTTTGGTATGTATAGGGTAAGTAAAGGAAAAGATTTTACAAGGGAAAGATTGTGAGAGAAAGGAAAAGTAGTTTAGGGAATGTAAAGTAGATAAAGATGGAAAGTGTTTGGTATAAAAAGGTAGGGGAGGGAAAGTAAAATAGATATGAAAAGAAAATGACAAAAATGCCCTTCCCACAACCACTACAAGACCGCCGCCACCACCGCCCACGGTTGCCGCCGCCGTCGTCTGTCGCCGTACACGGTGGCCTGCGCCGCCGTCTACGGTGATCGGAGTTGCCGTCCACGATTGCCGCCGCCGCTGCCAGTCACCATCAAGGGAAGAAGATGGGATGGGAGTGAGAGGGGCAAATTAGGAATTTTACCATATTTCTCTAGGTAGACTTGGATTACATCTGAAATGTGAAGTAAAGAAAAATTACCTATGTAATGTAAATGCCTTTACATTGTAATCCACTTTACATAGCTCAAATTGCCATACCAAACACCTGAAAGTATTAGAATCCGTGCCTTTACTTTAGATACCCCCTTTCTCCCCTACCAAACGGAGTTTAATTTTTTTTTTTTAAGCAAAACAGTTTTCTAGTCGTGCCAGCACATTTAAGTTTAAACTTTTGCTTTTTCCCCTTTCTGGCTGGGTGAAACCAAACATTCAAAAGAAAGAATCAAAATAGGGTACACTGGGCATTGGGGGTAAACCAAGCCATTGGTTTTTCACTGAGTTGGTTGGCTGATCATAATACAAGGAACACCATTTCCAACTTCAACAACGAATTACTTACATCCAAACAGCCATATCAATGTCACTGACTGACTTCAACCTCAATTAACAAAATGATACCCAAATCAGGGTGACTCTGCAAAACATGCATCCCAATTACATAGAATAATATGGCAGTCATATGACATCATAATAATCTTTTAAGAAAAGAAAATACAATTGAAGAGGACTCCAGACCATTCTGATATATTCATGGATTACATGCAAACTAATGAAACCAAGTGTAACACAGCAATGCGGGCACTTGGTTACCTACAACCAAAACAGCCAAGATAAAATTTCACAGTTAACACCTAGCGTCTCCAGCTACCAAAGTAGATAAGTAAACAGAAAGCATGCAATTGCAAGGATTGAAATAATTAATTGCCTAAGAATGTAATATCTATAGGAATACTACATCAGTCTTTCTCACTAGGATGATTACGCATGCCATGGACAGTATAATTTGAAAATAAATATGTGCATTTCAAAACTTAAGATCTTTAAAGGAGAAAACAAATTAATTACAAGCAATAATAAGAACACTCACAAATTAGTAAAGGCCCAACATCCTCAGTTCTGTCACGTGACTCGGATCAAGTTCAGGCACATTCTTTATATGTTCTCGATCTTCTACCACATATTCCTACAGTTAAAAAGGAAAACAATAGAATAAAGTGACAAGTTATGAGTTTAATTAAGATTTTAAGAGTTAACACTTTCAAGTGTCAGACAAAAAGTAAAAAATTGATATGATCTTTTTTATATGGTGCATGAAACAATTTAATCCATATTATGATACAGAAATAGTACATAAATTAGAAGCTTCCAAGAACCTACATATCTTATGCTTAATTATCTGCTTAGTCACAACCAAGTAATGTCTGTCTTTTCAGGAGAAACTATTCATTGAACTAAGCAATTCTGGTAGAAATTATAAGACAAACTAGTATGAGAATCAAGAATTAGCTAGCAGACTTCTCTCAAAAAAAAAAAAAAAAAAAGAATTAGGTAGCAGACCTTTGTCAATTCTTGTTTGGCAAGAACATGGTAATGACGTTCATTGATTCTTTGGCCACATATTATGGCTATGAAGAAACCATAAAGCAAACCGACCAAGACAATGGCTAGAACTGCAAAGCAAAGCACAAGAATGAACTTGCTACTGCATATAATAGATTGATAGCTTGTCAGTCATGTATATTGCATTGCATTTTTAATCAGACGAGAAACTAGAAACATCCTAGTATAAAAATAATCACAAGTGAAGCAAAAAGCTGTTGCCATTGTTTAGGAGGAAAAAAAAAAACTAAAAGAGGGGAAAAAATAATGTACCAGCCATAGTATAGAATCCATACGGATGTTCTTCATAACCAAACATTTCTCTTAGTTCATCTCCATAAAATTTGTACACAAGCACCCCCAGGAATGCAACAACCTTTTAAAATTAAAAGAGAAAGGAATTATCAAACAATAGTTTCAAGATAAAAATATTTTAAAAAACTTTCACATTACATAGTATCTCATCAAAATAATTTTTGGGCGTGCAATGATCTTCAATCCGGCCTTTGACAAAACCAGATTGAGATTCGTGCAATCCGGCCTCGACAAAAAATTTGAGGAGATTTATACTTCATTTGAAACTTATTAATCCATAACAACCAACCTGGCTTTGGTTTCCATAAAGGCTTAGGCAATTATAAAAATAATCTATGGTATTTATGAGATCCTAATATCTTATAGTCATTCAAATAGATTTCCTTAATTTTATTCCTCTGGAACATGAATGACTGCAGAACCCATGTTAAGTTATAAATTTTAAGCCTTTACAGAATGTGCAATTGATTTGCCACCTAAGTAAAATTTCGAATTATGCAGCCCAAAGTTGACTTTAAGCAGTCTTTTGAACTTATCCTATCTAGAAAAACTTGCAAATGAAAAATCTTTTATTACCTGGCTCTTTTCTATACAAAATTAGGACAAGGAGTTTCCATAGAAATATTCTATTTAGTCCGAATGGAAATCCATACAATATCTCTACATATTTGGAGCTTTCCTCCAAAGAAAACTAATAATTTTAGGGACTCCTAATGTCACCACAATAATAATCAAGACTCAAGTGCTAGATGGAGAAATAAAGGATATAAAGAGGGTTGTTCATGTTAGCAACATTGTAAGATTTTCATCAAGGATTTCTGTATTACTCTAACTAATAATGTTTGTAATGACACAAGAAAGAAAGAGAGGAAGGATAAAAGTGACAGCATCTGCACAAAACATAAATGAGTATATAAATCCCATACCAGCTGAACAGTTATGAAAATAAATGCATGATCCCTGGCAACAAGGAACTGAAATTTCAATCGCAACCACCAACGATCATGTGGGACATTTGCACGCAATATGAAGACAGCTCTGCATTCTGTACAGTGAGAAAAAGCAAATCCTTCCTGTTACAACAAAATAAATGAAACGTGAGTAAGCCCCCAACTCAGACTAGAGATCCTCCTAGGAACTTGAAAGGAATACAAATTAGAAATTGATCTTCCATTACAAATAAATAATTATACTGCTTCATCAGTAGCATGATTTAGGAAAGGGAAAAGCAACTAGTAATTAGGAGTTCACCTTAGTAGACCTCCAATTATCAAGACATGATCTGTGGACATACTTTTGGGTACCTTTGCAATGGCATGGAGCAATTAAATCCTCTCCTGGAAAATATATATATATATATATATATCATTTGACATTTAGTAAATTTCTGAATATATAGAAACTAGAAGTTACTAGAAACCTAACAATTGTAGCCCTTTTTGTTTTCCATAAAAACTTCATCTGGTCAAACAGCCAAATAAATTCATTAAAAGTACATAAGGATTGTCATGTGCATAAGAGTGGTGCAAACCTCCACTATCAAGGCATATTCGGCATTGTGACTGATCTGCATTCACCAGATGACATGTCTCATCAACTTGAATGTTCTGTAAATCATTGTTGTCAACAGCCAAATCCCCTCCATCATCAGTAATTTCACATGAAAATGAAGGTTCTCCAGATCCTTCCAAATTATGATGCTGATTCAAGATGGGTTCACTCTCTGAACATTCCTCCTTGTTACCATTTGATACTAATTGCATTTCGGAAAATGTATGATAAGGATTAAATAGTGAGATTCATTGTCAGAGTTACGACTACTACAGACCATTTCAACAGAGAGTAAGACACCTGCAAATTGGAGAAAGAATATACTTATGAGGAAACAGTAGCTAAAAAGGATGTCTGTAATTAGATTGCATATTCCATTTTTTTGGTCCAAAACAAAACTTGGTTTGGCTAAAATCAGTAATTTGTAAAAAAAAAAAACCTTCCAGCATCCTCTTCCCTAACAAATGGCTAGGAAAAAACAGAATTTGTCCAATAAACAACACTAAAAAGCAAGGTTATAGATGAATAACATTCTCAATTATTTTTTTCCAGTTTAGCTCCAGAAAGAATCCTTTGAACAGGTATAGAACAAAGAACCTGAAACAATGATTTCACAAGCAATTGGTATAAGTATTGTATGATTTATATTTGACATTTACATCTATATATTTGGAATTTCCCACACAAAATCGGATTTCTTTTGTTTTTCTTTATATCTCTCTGAATACAGTATGCATCTTGTCATATACCCTTGATATGGTAGGGGGCAAATAAGGCTCTGCTAAAGGCAGGTCTATAGAAATTCCTATCGATTACCATAACTTTCCATATCAATATAGAATGCTTACACTCGCTAATGAGTTAGAACAAATACCAAAATCTTGCAAATTTGCTTTAAAGAAAAGGTTGCCAGAGAAACCGATATAGGAAGAGAAAGAAATCCCAACCAAATTTTGCTGCGAAACTTGCGATTCAAGGATTATATTCATTGCAGAATCATATTCTAAAGCCGCTAATTAACCGATGAGCTTTGTACTAAGAATAGTTGGGATTAGATAACAGTAATTAGAACGAGGGAAGCTAGAACTAAGGGAACTAGGAAATTGATCAATACGAATAAAAGCAGGAGAAGGCAAATTTAAAGTAAAAAATTGGGAAGAAAAATGCAAGATAAGAAATTAAGAGAGAATGGGTACCTCCAGGAGAGCGCCATGAAAGAAAACCCTTTCTGTTCAAAACGCAGCGGTGGAAGTTGGATCGCAGTCGTTTCGATCCACGAGCGTGTCTGCGAAAGAAAGAGGAAGAAGATGACCGATGTAAGTTGATTTTGGCGTCAAAATTTTGGAGCTTTGATTTACAGCGGGGGGATAAACTTGTACTTTCGTCTCTTCCGTTATAATGGTGTTAGGACTTTCACTTGAATGATTCAGACAAAAATAAAATAGAAAGAAAAGCATTGTCATTTGTCAATGTCAAGGTCTTCATTGAAATGAACAAGGAGAAACAAGAAAAAATAAAAAATTAAAAAAGACTTTTTAGTTTTTTTTTTATTTATCTCGTAAATATCATAAATTAATGGTGAAGTTTACCAGTAAAATAATAATTAAAAATAAATAAACTCTAAATCGGTTGGAAACTTGGCCGTGGTTCTTTATCTAAACATATTGAAATTGCATGATCTTTGTGCTGAATTCTCAAGGACGCCCGGCATGTTTTGTGGGTAATAATTCATGATGCATGCGTTCTATATGTTGCAAAGTATTTTCAGGGATTCTTAGCTTGTCTTGTTCTAACAGGACAACACATTAACAATATGAATCCCTGATTTCTTTCTTCAAGTTCAACAGCAATATGCCTTGTGAGTCTAACTTGTTTTTTGTGTAATGAGTATAGTCTAAAGTTCTTTGAATTGAGTTATTTACTCTTGTAAGCAACTGGAACAGAGGATTATATATCTTGGGAGGATAAGAAATTGAGCTTTTCCTTATTAAGTTCAACTTATGAGTCGTTAGGTTATTAGTCTCACATACATATAAATGTATTAGAAAAGAAGATAAGAGAAAGGTAAGATAATAATATTCGATTCTTTATTTTTAGAGATAAACCAAAGTTAGATTAGTTTGACCATATTAATTGCTTTCTTTGGGTTTGATCTGTGAGTGATTTTGTTGGCATCTCTAATTAATTCTAGCAAAGGCGATATGAATAGTAGTAATATGGTGTAATTGTTAGAATGTGTCCTACTAAATAGATAAATAATAGTATTAACATTTATCTTTGATATTATATGATTAAAGATAATGATATCTTTAATATTAAGTGATCAAATATATTATGGTTATGTTTAAAGTGTGAAAGATATTTTAATAACTGAATAGATCACAACCATACATTTAGGGTATGTTTGGATGGGGTGTCAAGGGGGGAATGGAGAGGACAGGAAGGGACAAAATGTATAAAAATTATGTTTGGCAGTTTTTTTAGGGGGGAGTGGAGTGGATAAGGAGGGACATTTGGCACCCCAAAATTAAATTTTTGTTGGCACCCCAAATTGGAGTGCCAAGGAAGGAGTGGACAGTTTTATAATCTTTTAATGACAATTATATCCTTATACTAACCAAAAATAACATGTGTCCACTCCATTCAATTCCATTACTAATAACTTCCAAACAAGATTAACAAGTGTCCATTCCTTTCCTCATTAAAATCTCCCAAACAACATATCTACTTAGTCCATTAATATCCTCTCCTCTCCACTCTATTAGTGTCCATTAATGTCCTCTCCTCTCCATCCTCACTAAAACTCCCAAACATAGCCTTAGTTACTTGATGGACGTACGAGATTAAAGCATAAATCCTATTTAAATTGGTCCTCTCCATAATAACAAGATCAAGATCAATATCAAAATGTCTTACAACGCTCCAGATTTGTAGTTTATTTAAAGATTTTGATTATGTGTTGTGTGCGATATGTGAATCGAAGGTGTCATATGGAGTGTACACTAGTCTAAGATGGTCTCGTGTTTTGTGCGCAGGTTGTAAATATTAAGTGGGTAGAGAAAGAGCCGAAACAAAATATATATATTGCAACTTCTAAAATCTTGCAATATCACCATAAAACTAAGGATCAGTTAATGCTTTAGCTTTACTACAATGAATGCTTTAACTTTAATGCTTAAAAGACCAAGAGCGTGTTAGAAGTTGCATTTGACCGAGTTGTAACCTTGAGTTTCCCGAGTTTGGTTGATATACTTTGCTGGATGATTGAATAATATTTTGATCTTGGTCAAAAGGTCGAGGAAGATTTTTTTGTTTTTTATTGCCTAAAATATCCCCAACCCGATGAGCTAAGGACTAAGCCACTGCGGATCTGAGTTTCATTTAAAGGTTTGTCGCTGGCCAATTGATTGCTACATACAGAAGGCGAGAATCGAACCCCCGACACTTGGTTAAGCATCCTAGTGAGCTAACCACTAGACTAACCAAGCTTGGTTTTGATTGAACAATATTTTGTTGATTTAATGTAGTATCTTTTTTTTAAGCAAAAGATAGTGAATGCTTTAACTTTAATGACATGCCAAGGGATACCGGTAATTAGTTAGACTCGACGTCCCCTTCCACAAGTAGACTAACGCCCTAATGAACAATCCTTACTGAAATCTCACTCAAATAATCACTCTCAAATACTTTAAGAAAGAATTTTTTAAAATCCAAAAATGAGAATCTTCAACGACTCTTTCACTTTCATTTTGATAGTCAAGGACTAAAGTGAAAGGGACCCGAAGTTTTCAGGATTAAATTGTAATTTAAAATGGACAGAGGACTAATGGTGAGAGATTTACAAAACATATGGACCAAAACTGAGACCAAAAAAACAAGACTGATTTGGGTCCTCGAACAAAGATACAAAACCAAATTCGAGACAAAAAAAGATATAGAACTAATTTGGGACCTGAAACAAAGTTACAAGACCAAATTCACACTTCGGCCAAACATATATATATATATATATTGATTAATAAGAAACTTCTCACGTTTTTTAATTATATTATATTAAAATAAAATAAAATAAAAATGTAAACTAAAACTTCCATTAATTACTATTCCACCCGAATGTCTTCCTTCAAAACTTCCATCAAGTCCTAAAATCTTCCAATACCACTATGAAACTAAGGATCAGTGAACGCTTTAACTTTAATGACATACTAAGGGATACCGGTAATTAGTTAGACTCGACGTCCCCCTCCGCAAGTAAACTAACGCCATGATGAACAATTAAAATATATTTATCAAAACAAAACATATATTAATATATACACACTTTATGTATTTATTTATTTTTTCCTCACTATCTCATTCCTGCTTAGACGAGGAAAATATATGCAAGATGCCAGATTTACGGATGATATGGCAGCTTCCCTGGCTCCCGCAAACCTACTGTTGGCCATACTTACAAGAATTAAGTATCCAAGCGAGCATCCATTTGATAAGAACTATCCCTCTGCAGAATCGCCTGATTAAAATAAATTGACATGTTAGTTAGCCATGATGCAAAACAAAGTTCTGAATTCGAGGTTTGCCATATAACTCAGAAGAATAACATTCATGCATCATACATACATATTAAGAAATTATCGAGCTTTGTTCAAATCTTTAGACTCCCAATCAAATATGGCAATAGCATCCATAAACATTGGACCAAATGAGTACAATCCTGCCAAAAAGAACACCAAAGATCAATGACAAAATCATTTAAGGAATACAAGGCAGAAGATGTCTGAATATACTCAGGATCTAATATTAATATCGACAGGAACATGAAAACTTAACCCCATCCCCCCCTTTATAAAAAAAATAAAATAAAAAAAAAAAGTAACGAACTATAGTACTTACCCAAGTGTAGATAGATTGCTAAGTATCATAGGATAGAAGTCACATAATCCCTTCAAGAAGAAACATGCTACAAAATGGGTAGGAGAGCTTAACCAACTGAAGCATTCACATCAGAGAGGTCTTCAGAACTGGACGAATCCAAAGTTATGTCAACTTCAGTAAAAGTTTCTGAATAATGTTCGAAATTTGCTTGTACACCTTTAGCTTGTCCATAAAAGCATGAATCCGGCAATGCCTTGATAGATATTAACCCCAAGATGCTCATTTCAGCCAACAACTTGAAAGCTGAATGATAAGCATATGAACAGCCTAAATATGTACACAAGTTTGAGAAATTTTTGTCACTAAGCTGTGTCTTTAAATCAATCATCTCTTGTAGCATCCAATTGATCATCTTAAAATCCTTTTCTTTACAAAAAACTAAAAGCATCATATTACATGTATGCACATTGGGAGTTACACCATTACCCTTCATCCTTTGATAGAATGCGAGGGCCTCTTGAGTTCTTCCACTTTTAAGAAGTCCACATATGCCAACTGTGTGGGATACGATGTCAAGTGGGTACTTCTCAATTATTGCTTTTTGGAAGACTTCAACAGCCTGGTGATATTTACCAATTTTAATCAGTCCGTGTGTTACTACAGTATGGATGTGAGCATCAACATCATCACGACTGATGACAATACCACGGTACACATTAACTGCTTCATCAACTCTTCTTGCACCACAGAGTCCACTAAGTAGTCCAGAAAAGGTAAACTTATCTGGTGTAAAGCCTCTATCAATCATATCATTGTAAATTTCCACAGCAAGTGATGGAAGCCTGGCCTTACAAAAATAGCTTAGAAGTGCATTATAACATACAAGATCAGCATCTATGATATGTCCACAAACTAGTTTGGGCAAAAGATAAAACCTTCTAGACAGACAGAGTGTAGACAACAATGAAGAAAAAGTATAAGAATCAGGTGCTAGGTTTTGTTTTGACAAACTTACAAAAACTTCAAGTGCATCCTCGTACCTTCCAACCTTCGAAAGGCAATCAATTAATACATTACAAAGAACTAAATCAGGGATTTGTCCACTGCATTCCATGGAATGTAGAAAACAAAAGGCATCAGTAATCCTCTTCGATTCCATGAATGCCTTGATTAAAGTGGTATATGTCACCACATTAGGAGAACAACCAGTTTTAATCATTTTCTCCAACAGATTGCCAGCAACAACAAGTCTATGCTGTTTACAGAACCCATCGATAAGTATTGTCCAAACTTTTGACGACATTGCTATCCCAAAAGCAATCATGAGACCCAGAACTTGATATGCCTCTACTAGCCTGTTCATCTTGCAGAAACAATGGATAAGCATCTCAAATGTCCTAGGATTAGCACAAAATCCCATCCTCAACATAACTCTAAGAATATGTTTAATATGACCAACATCATTTAACTTAGAAAGATGATGAAGAGCAATGTTAAAAGTCAAGAAGTTTGGGGCCTGCGACTCTTTTAAAACCTTCATAGCTAGATCAGTTCGTCCAATCTTGAATAGAACATCCATAACTACATTTCTAGCAAATGTGTTAGGTGCAAAACCATAAATTTCCATTTGCTCATATGTCTCAAAAACCATGGCATGCATTCCACCACGCCAATAAATTCTCAACAAAAGCAAGAAAGTTTTTGCCTTTGTTGCACACCCAGCAGCCTCTAATTCTGAGACAATTCTTTTGACTGTTTTGTACCGTTTAGTGAGGCGCTGAACCACACTAACCATGCAATCAAATCCAGCCACATCATGAAAGTAATTGGGTTGTTGCGCACACCACATAAAGAAGCTCAAAGCCATCAAATCAGATGGACAGCTTGATAGAGTGGAAAGTACAATCTTACTAGTGAAAAGCAGTTTACCTTTCTGAGGAAATTGTGGGCCAGAATTGGTGGAAGAAAATTTCTTGCTCTGGTCTGTTTTACTTAAGAATGGCCGAGAATGATAGCAAAATGAAAGGGAAGGCAATGCTCTGACAATTTGGTTCGATACAGTCAACAAAGTCCACCGGTTCCTCCATAACATTTCCCGGGAATTTTACCTTCAAACATAGTAGGGCGACATGAAAAGTTTGAACACACGATTTGGATATGACAACAATAAAAAGTTACAAAAACAAAACATCACAGACCCCATATAGGATATTTTGAATCAACCAAAGACAACACTAACATTAACATGCTGCAAGAAATCAATTAACTTAACGAAGATCCTAGCATATCTTTCTGCAAGAAATCAGTTTACCTTTCTGCATTTGTGGAAACGGGCAGTTAGGATATGTGAAGAAAAAGGAACACCACAAAATGCAGATGAATTCACAAATACACAAAGACAAAAATTTTAAAAGAAGGAAGCAAAACCTGAAACAAGCAGAGACGACGAGACTAGCCACCCAACCGTTGACGAGCACAAACGACGACGATAAGCGGCGTTTTCCAACTTCTCTCGCGGCGTTTTCTGCTTCACACCCGTTGGTCCTCTTTTCCTTACCATCGACGGGGGTCAGGGTTTGAGGCTCAGTTGCTATGGATCCGTTTTAGAATTTTTATTCAAATTATTATTATACCTTTTTTTTTTTACAAAAATTATTATTATACCCTTTTGTTTTGTGGCATTTAAGGATTTTGATCCTATATTTTTTTTTTCTCATGTTGCAAATTTATTCTCATGTTACACTTTTAATCCCATATCTTTGGGTCAGACTGTCAGCTCTCATATATTTGGGTTAGATGTAGAATTAGTCTCATATCTTTAGATCAATTGAGACTGTGAAACTTTTTATAAAGATATGAGATCAATTTCGTAACTTGACCAAAAAATATGGGATCCAACGTTATACGAGACCAAATTTTCAACCTGAGCAAAAGCTATGAGACCAAAAGTGCAACAAAAAAAAGTTATGAGATCAAATTGAGACTTCACCGAAAGTTATAGGACCAAAAATGCATTTTGACCAATAATCAATTATTTAACATAAAGATGTTAATTGTCTCACATAAAAAAACTCATAGGTCACCTTCCCACAATTTTAAAACACAAGGTATTATGTTTACATTAACTAAAATTTAGGGGATATTTGTGCAATTTAGTCTTAGGCAATAATCTTTTCTACCAAAAAATAACTCGTTTGCAAATTTCTTTCTTAAAATATTACCTAAAATTCAGGGGATATTTATGCAATTTAGTCTTATCTAATAATCTTTTCTACTAAAAGATAACTCGTTGCTTACAATTTTTTTCTTAAAATTACCCTTACGAAAGAGTTGGCATGGGTAAAATTGACATTTGCCTCTATTTAGTTATTAATAATATAAGTTGAAAATGTCGATCGACAATGTAAACCTCTTCAATAATTATAATGTTTTATCCTTAAATGCAGTGTTGTTAAGACCGAACCGTTCAATGACTCGGACAAGTGTTCGGTTCATGGTTTGATCGGTTTAACCGGTTAAACCATTGGTCGAACCAGATGGTGTAATAAATAATAAATATTAATTACTTTTATTATATATAAAATATAAACATTATATACACACAATTAAAATTAATAATTCAACATTTCTATTTTTTTTTGTTAAATTAAAATAGAGTGCATTATAAGAATAATACAAAGACGTAAAATAAACACAACATAACAACATATATATAGCTAGATAGATTTTTAAATATAATAAATTTTATGCAAATCAAACAATTTTTTTTATAAAATAAAATAAATTAAGTGAGCTTTAGATCTGATTTCATTAATTTTTTTATTTAAAAGTTAAAATGTGAAATTATAAAAAATAAAAATAATGAGCGGTTGGACCACTGATTCAGCAGTTTGACTGTCGATTCAACGTTTCTGGCCGATCCAATCCGGTCTAATTGCTAATTTGGTTTTTAGGTTGAACCAACTCGTTCTAGTGGTTAGTTGATGGTTGAACTGTTCGGTCCAGTTTTAACAACACTACTTAAATGTTCTAAGTTATAGCATTTGGCATTGACCGTAAAGAAATACATTAGTTCAAAACTTTAATTACATATTCTTTCAAGTTCCGATTAAAAAAAATTATTATTATCTAGCCTTTATATTATAACATCTTAATGTTTTCGTACAAATGAAATAAAAAAAAATTCAAAACTATAACAAGTTCATCCAGTTTCTTATCCGTTTTCACTTTTATTTGGCAATTGCTTCAAATTGATTTAAATCTTTAAAGTTTTCGACTTTGCACTCTTTGTTCTCTTTGTTGTTCCATTCCTCCAAGTTTATTTGGTACTCTTGTACAAGTTTAATTGACTTTTTCTTTATTTGCAATTAATTCTTTTCCTATCCTCTTATAATATGGCTTCTATTTCCCACTTAAATGTGGTTTTAAGATTTTACACAAAATTGAAGGAAGAATTGCAAATTAGTTGAAGGAATATTTTACACAAAGTTAAGGAAGATTTGCCATAATGCTCAGCCTACTACTGAAAGAAGAAGTGGCATAGTCTCATTTCTCCAAGTAGAAGAATATAAGATTAGATTAGATAGATAAATATATTTTTTATATAATTAATTTAATTTTTTAACCATAAAAAATTTATCCAAGTGGCTTATGACTTGTGAAAATCATATTTAGTGGTGATAAATAAAAGAAGAAAACTATTTAAAGGGATAGATCATGATCAACTTAATGATCAGAATATAAAGAATGTATAGTTTTATTGTCTAATTAAATAATTATTTATTTATATTGTTTATTAAATAATTTTTTTGGTTATTAACAATTTATTATTTTTTAAAGTAAAAATAAATATATTACAACACATACAACGTAGGCGCTCTCTACTAGTATCATAAAAGAGATAATAGGTCCACTTCTAGGAAACCAGCCATGCAACCCCTATAAAATATAATGCTGATCCTGTACAACTCAAATTGAACACCTTTAACTAACCAATTTAGAGGTAAGGGCTCTCGGAATCCTTGAGAACAAATTTATTTTGCAAATGCCTTGTGGCATTCATTTTACAAAGACCAATCTATAAGTTAAAAAATTTTAAACTGTCAATATACACGATAAATAGAGAAATATAAGGTGAAAAGATATGTATGGTCGAAATGGTTTACCTAGAAGCAATAGAGAGTATTCCCGATGAAGTGAGGTCCAAGAGGGAAGAGGCGTACTAGAGTGTGCAAGAGAATTGAAAACAGAGAAATGTATATGCTCAGAGCGCCAAATAAGCTTTTAGTTTGTGCTTTGGTTTTGTTTGTGTTATTTTTAATTTGGGGCTCTTTCCTCTTCTTGTAAAGGCCTGTGTTTATGGTAATTGCAACAGAAGAGGAATATGTCTAGTCTTTAATTTACTTAGCAAGCCTAAGGTGGCGCACGTGACATGCACGGAGGATGCGACAGCTTATGTTGCGCTCGCCGTCGCTGTTGATCTCAGCGTGGACGCTTGTAGGCTCTTCTCAATGCTCGCTTGATGAGCGTTGGCAATGCAGCGACAGTGATGACGATGAACGAAGATTGAGGATTTGAAGAATAAGCACAAAGGCTGAGTTGGAGAAGAAAATAATATGTGACACATGCTACATTTGATGGATGGTTTAGATTTATTGAACTGCAAACACAGCATGAAGTATGAACAATGGAGAAGTAGAACTTTCAACGGTGGAAACCCAAACTCACCATTTTTTTATATTTGGCCAAAACTTCATTTTAGACCTTAATGTTTGACTTAAATTCATTTTCTGATTCTATTTTGATCCTTAATATTTGTTATTCAAATTTCCATCAAAAACGTGAAAAAACAATGTTTTACTTCTTCGGTTGGTGATCCTCCTACTCCTCCAACCTCCCTCCATTTCAAGGTACGTAACTCGCGATCCATGGATTTGGAAGACAAAGGCTGCGGTGCAGTGTTTCTGGATCGACGGCCTCAGCTTTGGGATGGAACTGTCACTACCTCTCTAAAATATGCTTGTTAACATGAAACTCTAAAATTTCTCTCAGGAGAGGAACAAACATGATGGTTCACTCATTTTATGGTTCATTACATTCCTTTAACAAAATATCACATAAAATGCAGAATGGTCTTGCTATACAAACTACTTGGCTGGACTTGAGATCTCAAATTATTGTATCAAGCAATAATGAAAACAAAACATTCCCATCAAGATATTACGGCCCATAAATTTTACAAGACTTGATATTGGGACTCCTAAAATTTAGCATGTAATTTCTTTTATAAACTCCTGGAATACACCCACAAAATATTATATAGAACTTGGATTCCTCTATGCAGGCACATGCACTCAAGAAATTCAATTCCTAACTCAAACGAACTAATTGCATAAATACAAATAAAATAAAATGTTTTCATCTTTTATTATATTCTAAATGAATAAATGAGGGGATGCCTAGACCAACACAAGATTATATAGCTTACCCAAAAGCTAAACAAGCACCAGAAAATTGGTGCATATCAGCCCCTACACTGTCTCAAGCAAAATTTAAAATAAACAGAAAAACCCCCAGGGTCTCCCCACCACAGGATTCTTGAATGCCTCTTACAATGAATTATCGTAACTCAAGACAAGGCTGCAATCTCAAATCACCGGGTTTCATCCTCAAGGTTGCGGAAACCATTAGTCAGGTCCTCATGCAGTTTCTTAAATTTGGTTACCAGGGCTGCTTCACCTTCTGCTGGATCCTCAAATTTCTGAGACCTGTGACAGTCAGCAAAGTCAATAAACTAAGACAGTTTTCTAGAAACTTGAAATTAAGTCATCTCAACTGGCATTTAAATCACTTACACTAAACGGTAGAATAGATCTCCCAATCGATGCTTGATTAGGGTATAACTTATCTTTTGACCATCTGTACCAGCTGCCTTCTCTACCGCCTGCACATTTAGCCAACCGAAGATGTTCAGATCCACTACTTAAATGCTCACTTAATTATCTTGCTTGAAATGCATTTTTAAGTCACAGTAATAACTAATGACAAAGGCTGAGCAATTAGCCACAGATAAGACTGCATGAAATCAAAAATTGTATTGTCCAAGGCTCCAAGCCTGTAAGGTCTCCATATGGATGTAAGATAGCAAGAGTGAAAAGGAGAAATTAAATAGAACTTAAACCTATATGCCTACAACTATGCATAGAATAATTCAGTTGAATAAAATGTTCATTTTTCTTTATTTAACTTGTCCAAAGTGTAATTAAAAACTATTTTAAAACAAAAAGGAAAATACATTTTTTATAGCTTTCAAAATATGATTAAATGAATTAAAATTTAATTGAATTTTTTATGGAAAGAGAAAAAATACTTTCATTATCCTATTATTATTTTGCATAGACCCAAACTCTCATTGTTGTTATCCTTGTCCTATCTCAGCATGGTACAAACTCCGCCACTACACCTGACTTAGATAGGAATAAGGTTGAGGGTGCCGCTAGGGCTAAGATGTGGATGGGCTAATAGAAAATACCCTCCACAGAGTGAGGAAGTTCTTAACGGTGATGGTGACATTGTTCTGCTTATGGATAAATAAGAAGTGATAATCGAAAACAAGTCTATTGGGAGTCGAGGATGGGTAGTATTCCTTGAGCCTGTGGAGCACGGCGCACACAGATTAAGGATATTAAGGCAAAGGCAAAAATTAAAATCTAATCTAATTCTATTACTTTTGAGATGTAATCTAAACCCTAAAAATGTTATTCTGAACATAATAAACTGTATAGAAAAAAGGGCAGCCTAATGCATGAGGCTCCCACCAGGTGGGGTCTGGAGAAGGTCAAATGTAAACATAATAAACTATATAATAACAAAAATCAATTGAAATTCTTAAATTTTTATTCAAATGAATTTTTTAGGTAATATTTTATTCCATGGTGCATAAATGACTGGAAGAGGAAACTAAATTAAATACCAAGTCTTTTTCCTCCATAATAGTAAAAAACATTAAAACATAAACAATGACTGAATCCTGAGATGACCATGGTGAAAATTACCTGATTTGCCAAATTGTAGAAATGGATGATATTGCGCATCATCCAAACAGACTTGTAGAAGGGACAGAACTTGTCATATCTGTTGCAGCCGCATTGAAGATATCCACATATTAGAAATAAAGTTATAATATATAAGGAGTTGAACCAAATGATTCATGTCAAGGAAGCTAACCAACTACAAGGGACTTACGGAGTAAAAGCATTTTGAGCAAGATAATCCTCTCTCAAAAGCTTTGCAGTTTCCAAGGTTATCTTATCTCCTTCAGCTAAAGCATCCTTCCCTACGAGCTGCATTAGGTTACAAGTTAATCAGATCAAATATAAATTGTTCAGGTTAGTTTACTACTTATGAAACATAAATAGACATACAAACAAAGTTTTGTCCGAACTATAACAAGGCCATAATTTAAAATAATGTATTAAAGCTCCGCTCCCCATCCTATTCCCTTGGTTCACAGGTTATAGTAGCACTAGCACCCATAAATTTGAAGCTGAATAACCCTCAACACCATTTTCCATCCCAAAAAGTAAGTGTGGTTATATTTCATCGAACTACATATTCAACATGATCGAACCAACAAAGTACACATACCTGGACAATTTCATTCAGGTCATCTTCTCTCTGTAAAACTTCGCGAGCTTTTGTCCTAATGTTTATAAAATCTGGATCAAATTGCTCATAGAAGGATTCTAATGCCTGAAGGAACCCAAAAAAGAAGTTGAGGGAGTCAACAGCAGGATACACATACAAATGACGGAAGGCTGGAAAGAAAAAAAAAAAGAATTTTAAGGTAGCAAAACGAATGACATACTGTAGAATACTTTGAATAGGAAATAAGCCAGTTTACAGAAGGAAAATGCTTCCTCTGAGCAAGTTTTTTGTCCAAACCCCAAAACACCTGCCAAGTAGCAAAAATTAGTTTACACAATGAATGCTGAGGTTGTAGAGGGGTAATAGAGGGGAAAGACCCACACAATTACTAATATTGATTTCGCAAACAGGGTTGAAAATAAAAATTAAGGGTATCAATCTGGACACTCTAAGGCAGCCCTTATTCTCTGGCAGTTTCTCCATTTTGATGACCATATTGAAAATATACTTTTACCTGAACTATGCTGAGGGTTGCAGATGTTACAGGATCTGAGAAATCTCCTCCAGGTGGAGAAACAGCACCAACAATTGTGACACTACCGGTACGTTCAGGACCTCCAAGACATTTTACTTTGCCAGCACGTTCATAGAAAGAAGCTAAACGTGCAGCAAGGTAGGCAGGATATCCACTATCTGCAGGCATTTCTGCCTGTTTATGACAAAAATAATTTTAAGTTAAGAAAGCCAAGCAAGTTGAAGCAACACAATAAGTAAGTTATCATAAAATATTATTGATCAATGTCAGTGTTTTCCCTTATGTTGACTGATGATATATACAAATTCTCTATACCTTAAATGAAAGAGATTTATATGACATAAGTAGGACTTCATAATCACACAAATATTAAAGAAAAGAAAGAGAGAGATTCTAATGAATAACAATATAATGCTCACCAGCCGTCCAGAGATTTCACGCAATGCTTCTGCCCACCTAGAAGTTGAATCTGCCATCATGCTGACATTGTAACCCATATCTCTAAAATACTCCGCCAAAGTGATTCCTGAGCTTACAAAATAAACCAGTGTCACAAGATTTATTATGTAATATGTATCCATAATAATAATTTTCAGCATTTTTCCAATTTAGTTACCACCCCTTGGATGGCAGGTCATATATATAATATCGCAATTTCCACTATTATCCATATCAATTTTTAAGGGTGCGTTTGGTTTAAGGAAATGTTTCATGTTTTCATTTTCTGTTTCAATTTCTGAATTCTTTTTTCATTTCTAAATTTTCAATATTTAAGAAACATGTTTGGTTTATGAAGTTAAAAAGTTGTTCTTATTCATATTTAAATTATGTTAACTAGAATAACTATAATTTTTATGTGTTTTTAAGTTTTATTATTACTAAATAATGATATTAACATGATTAAATAGTTTACTTTTGTATAAAACTGCAAAATATCACAAGTTTGTTTTTGGAAATACTGGAAAGTGGAAACGTCTTTTAGACATTTCCTGTTTCAGAAAACATTTCCAGAAAACATTTTTGAAAAACTGCAAAACATATTTTCAGTCATATTTCCCTTAAGTGTTTTAGGGAAGAAAAGTGACTGGTTAAAAAAAATGTCCACGGTATTACCATAAATGTAATCTATTTTGTTGGTACAACACACATTGCCATTAAAATTATGTAAAATGGCTCAGCCCAAAAATATGGAAACGTGCTTCAGTTATGGACAAATACAATATAAATTCAGTTTGGATGGAAAAATAAGATTATAAAAGGAGTAACACGTCAACATTCATAGTAGTTATCTCCCCATTTTTGACACAATAGGCAAAGATCCAATATGATGTTCACTTCATAACCAGATTTGCACACTTTAATTTTACCAATTGCAGCACTAACACACTTTATTCTGGCCAAAAAAAAAACACTAACACACTTTATGTGCCTAATGTAAATAATTATTATTGATGATAGGATAAAAGTTAAATAAACGAATCAATGACAAAATAAAACAGAAGACTAAGATTTAAGAGACGAGAAGTCACCTGTATAAATTGAAGCCTCTCGAGCAGCCACAGGCATATTTGAAGTGTTAGCCACTAGTGTTGTACGCTTCATTACAGATTCTTCACGACCATCGGGCAACGTCATTGTAAGTTGAGGAAAGTCCATAAGAACCTGAAGAAATGTCAAATTGGTTTGACCAACAGCAAAAAAAACATTGAAAAAAATTTACTAAAATTAGAAACAAAGGAAAACATGCCTCAGCCATTTCATTTCCACGCTCCCCACAACCAACATAGACAACAGCATCAGAGTTGGAATACTGCAAAAATAGAGAACAAAGGCCAATTAATTAGGGAAAACATTTCACAATTGCAAAATTGTAATCTCTTGATGGGCTAGGGTGAGGTCACACCTTAGAAAGAGCCTGACTAATGACTGTTTTACCACAACCAAAAGCCCCAGGAATGGCACAAGTCCCACCAAGAACTGACGGGAAAAGGGCATCAAGAACACGCTGATACAAGAAAAAGTAATCAGACATGATATCTATTAAAATTTATAGATGAAACAATGAATAACAGTTAAGTTTACCTGACCAGTGAGAAGAGGAGTATCAGCTGCAAGTTTTGATGCAACAGGCCGTGGTGTACGAACAGGCCAAGTCTGACAAATATTAAAGTACACCAAAGCTATGAAATTGTGCAATGTATGATAAAGATAAGGAATTCAAAAAACTAACTAGAAGAACAAAGCAAGTCACCTGAAGCATGGTAAATTGTTTTTTGACACCTTGAAATTCAAGCTCCAATACAGTATCCTGCAAGTGTGTACAGAGACTAAAGTCATATGCTGCTATAAATTTAGCAAAGCCCATGAATAAATTTAAATTTGCAGGTAGATAAGCATCAATTAATCAAATTTAGCAATCATGTCAATAAAAGATCAAGAAGGAAAGCAAGGGCACAAACATAACTAATACAAACAACCTTGAAATTTGAACAGCAATAAAGGACACAAAAAATAAATGTTGTAAAAAGATGTAAGCTGGAGATACACCGGTGAATAAGTTTAAAAGACAAACCTTTAACGAATATTGACCAGGAGGTGCAATGTAAGTAATTTTTCCCATGGCATCCGGAGGAAGAGCAATATGGTGCTGCATTAGACTGTTCTCAAAAACAGTCTGCAAGGAAATAATTTATGAAAAAGGTTCAGACTATATCTTAACAAACAAAAAAAAGTGTCATTTACAAGATACCTATATGGTCAGGAAACTTACAGCATATAGATCTCCCCCAGTTAACAAGTCTCCTTCACCTGTCACCAAAAGAGGATCACAATGAACAATATTTTTCTACAGCACACCTTTGTAACAATAATTAGTTAATTCAATTTTCTCGTCACCAAATTTTTTAGGCTGAAACTCCCAGAGTGTATCTTTGTCAAGTGCTGGAACAGAAACACCACGAGGGATATAGACATCACCAGATCTTTTAGCGATGGTTTTCAAAGGCCTCTGTTTTGACAAATCAAGTAAAAGTAAGAAAAAAGAAACGTAATAAAACAAAAATCTGTAGACAAGAAAAAGAAAAAAGAGCTCACTAAACTGATTTACCTATCAACTGAATTATATAAGAAAATAATGCTTGAAGTAGAGAAAAAGCAAACCTGAATTCCATCAAAAATATTTCCTAATATTCCAGGGCCCAACTCCACAGATAAAGGCTGTCATATAATATATTACTAATCAGATTAAGAAACAAGATGCTTATAAAGTCATGAAATACAATTTGCAAATCTCACCTTGTGTGTCCGTAAGACAGGATCATTTACCATTAAACCAGCTGTTTCCTCATAAACTAAAATTATTGATAAACAAGAAGCTTATTAAAAACTCAAAAGAAAATAAAAATGTCATAGCATTTACTCAACCACATTAAAGCCAAAAGAAATCTTGAGGGACAGAACAACTACACACGATAAAGAATCTTTCAAAGAGGAAGTTTTTATGCCCTACTAAATTTTACTAGGAGCTCAAAAGTATAGAACCTTGGATAGTAGCAGAATCCCCTTCCAGGCGAATAATTTCACCAATGAGGTTGTCACGACCTACACGCACTAGTTCATACATAGCAGCCCCAGCCATGCCATCTGCAACAACGACTGGTCCTGATACCTGTGGTAGTATGAGAACGCGTAATGATACAAATTCAGCAGTCATGGAACTTGTACTTGAGTTATCAGCCAAATATCATAATTAACGATAATGTGGCATGATCACAATTTGACATAAGGGATGTAGCTCCCATACAATTAAGTTAAAACAGCATACAAACACCAAATAATGTACTTTATCATATAAAACAGCAAAAGATAGTCCAGAGTCCAGACACTAAAACAAAGACAGCGTAAAAGATCAAACAATGTAGACCGGGTAAATTCATCACGCACTAGATGCAACTGAGTCAACAGCTCAGAAACAGAGCATGTAAGAGTGCATTAAGCAAATCCACGACTGAACTTGGAAAAAGCTAACATCAACATCAATTCGCGTGATTCGATGCGACCCTCAAAAAAATGGATAACTCACTATTAACAAAAACAAAAATAAATAAAGGGAAGGAAATCCAGTAGAACCAATCTGATTACGAAAACAAATAAACAGATCGAGAAGTTGAGCATACCTTACGAACGTAACCATATTCACTCTCCTTCTCGGAGTCTTCGAAGGTAGTCAAGCGAGCTCCGTAAACAGCCGGCATTTTTAGGCAGAGATCGGATCAGACAAGTAACGATGGAGAAGGAGAAAGCTTTGAATCTGAGCTTGAATTTGAAGATCAGAGGGAAGGCGCCTCCAAATATGAGCAAAACCCTGGGGTTTCGTTCAAATTATGCAATGGACATAGTAAGAGAAACAAGTTTGAGAAAGGAAGAATAGAGAGATAGGAGAGCGTCAATCATTGATTGGCAAATTTGTAGCAGAGGACTCCGATATGCGAATGTGATGGCGAACGAGGTCGTGATCAGGTACGGTTAGACGCAGCGCAACACTGACGTGGGAGGAGACTGTGGGTCCTTCAGCTTAGAAAATTTCAATTTACCACTTGTTAGGGGAAAATAACATCTTGTATGAACAGCCTGTTTGGCATCACCATCATTCTAATTTCATCTCATTCAATCTTAATCTCATCTTAGAATTGGATGAACAGTAATGGTTGGGTGTTTTTTGAACCTACATCTCATCTCATCCACATTATCATCTCATTCACAACATCATCTCATTTTCTCTTACAATTATTAATCTATCCCTACTTATACATCTATAATTACCTATACTTTAATACAAATATAAAATAAAGAACTAGACAAAATAGTAATTTTACATACCCACATTTATTACACTTATAATTTTCTCTCTCTATCTATCATTTCTCATCATTTTTTTATCTTTTCCACTCACACTTTTTCTCTTTCTCTCTTTTACCCACACACATACACCTCTCTCTCTCTTTCACACACCTCACACACACTCTTATTTATATATATATATATATATATAGAATTTATATTAATTTAATTAAACAAAAAATTTATAATATTATTATTTTTTTTAGTTGCAATATTTCTCATTCTTCAATCATGCTTGTCTCTTATATTATTATAGAAAGAGTTAGGCATGTTCACGGGCCGGGTCCACGGCTGGGTCGGGTCACCGGGTCCACCAGGGTCCGGCCGGGCCAAATTTTTTTTTAAAATTTTATTTATTTATTCTATATATATTTTAACTTATATATATTGGTAAAACAATTAATTTTGGATCAATTTAATGATGTTTTTATCAATAAAGACATTTAATTTGACTTAATTGTTAAAAAAATGTTGATTTAATTAAGATTAAATATATATTTTATGTATATTTTTAATATACAATTGATAAAAATAATAATAGATATGTATTTCTTACAATTAAAAAAATATTTAGTAGTATAAAATATAAAAATAATATAATAAAAAGTAGAAAAAAACAAAAAAAAAATTGGGGGTACCCCGGGCCGGGCCAGGTCTAGACTAGCTAGACCCGGACCCGGCCCGGTGACCTTGCTCGGCTGGCCCGAACACCATCGGGCCGGGCCGGGTCCGCCGGGTTGAGTTGGGTCGCTGGGTCCATGAACACTCCTAGAAAGAATAATGCTATAAAAAGATTCATTGCTTAAGCAATGGACTTTTTATAGTCTATCTCTCTCTTTATCAAATCAAAAATTGGATATAAAATTTTGATGTGAGAGTGATTGATGGAGAGAGAGATAAACGATAAAAGTTAAAACTCTATTGCTTGAGCAATACAGTTTTTTAATGAGGAATGATAGAAAATTACTGAAATGGACATAAAATAAGACAATCTCATATATTGTATTTTGCTTCAGTTTTCGGTTATTCTGAGTTTGGATATGTTCTATATATGTAGACAGTGTATCTATCCATATTTTTTTATCAAATTAAAGGACTCATAAATCTAATAACGGTAATAAATTGAATGGAGAAAATACAAAATGGCTCAAGTGTATGTACATGGAAAAATATAGGGTTAAAGGGTCAATTTAGTCCTAAATGTATGCCTTAATATTCATTTTGGTCCATTATATTTCAAAATATTCAAATTGCTCCTAAATATTTGCAAAATGTTTCATTTTGGTCCCAACTATTGAATATGGCTTGTTTAGAGCTACGTATTGTTCCCGAAGAATACTTTCTCTATCTAGTTGGGACCAAAACGAAACATTTTACCAGTATTTAGGACCAAAATGAATTATTTTGCCAACATTTAGGATCAATATGAATATTTTGAAACATAATGGACCAAATGAATATTAGGGCATACATTTTGGATCAAAATGAACCATTGACCAACACTACAAGAAAAAACGAGATTAGCTACGGACGTTTCCGTAGCTGATCCGTAGCAAACATTTTTGTGTTGTTTTGTTATTTGCATTATGGTCCTTAAACTATTCTTTGCTATTTTTTTTCGTTGGATTTCACAAATAGATCCGATTATTGATGACAAGGATTTCGTGTAAGCCCAAGTTATCATTTACACATGTTAGGGATTGATTAATAGGATCAATACAAATTTATGGACCAAATTGTATTCTTAAAAACAATTCCAATATTATTTTCATTTTGGCCCTTCATCTCATCCACTTGGATTGACCTCTAACCCTTCATCCAAAATTTTCTCATCCTCACGCATTCCAATAGCATATACCACTTTCCAATATCATCTCATCTCAATATCATTCCAATCAAACCACACCCAAACACCTATCATCTCATTATCTCAATCTCATCTCATTATTTCCTACCATTTCTACCCCTATACAAATTAAAAAAAATCCATAAACCTATTTCAACCAACCACAATCATTACATACCCTTTTATATAATTTCACACCCTATTTAATACCATTTTTTCTAAAATCACCCAAACACCAATACATCATTTCATCTCATCCAATTCAAACTTAGGGCCTGTTTGGGTGGCTATTATCTTTTCATTACAATTTCATTATCCCCATTTTCATTACATAACTTAAGC
>QANZ01006166.1:0-26859 GCA_003254925.1 Chamaecrista fasciculata
AAAAGAAAAAGAAAAGCTTACCAACACTAGACAGAACAAACCCAGCTAATATGTCTTCTTCTTCAACACCAGATATTCTAATCCGTAAATTCTTACCAGGTCCAGCACGTTTTACCCTTTTTCTACCAATGAAAATACGATTAACTTCTACTAGGTCCTGCAAATTTGTGTGCAGTGTAAATCCATTTCATGTTCATCAAGACAGAAAAAAACAGGAGAGAAAGAAGGACAAAGCTCAAGGGACACATCGCGGGAAAATTACCAACCTTTTTTGGCATGATCAAGAGAGAATCCCCCTCACAAACACTACCAGATTCCACTTTTCCCAAAACAACAGTTTCCTTGCCTTTGAATTTGAAATGAATAGGCATCCTGTATGAATCACAAGTTGAACCATAACATTAGTCACCCAAATCTAAAAGGAACTACATATTTTTACCACATTCCTTGAAAAATCAACAGAAACATAGTATTAACATATGATGCAGGAGAGTATTTGCAGTCTCAAGTAGCCCATGGGTATTGATTGGGCTACTTGATTAATTTGGATAGTTAGTGGATAGGTTTATTTTAAGCCAAAGCCTTTTGTATTAGTTAGTGGATATTGTCTTATAGGCTTGGGCCTAGGTAGTCCATGGACTACCTGGGCCATGAGTATGAAAAATGTAATGAAATGATATTTTTGTAATGACTTTGTAATTGGGAAACAAACAGTCATGTTGCACTGTAGCTCAAGTTATATATTGAAAATAGAGATAATGAGTAGCTCAAGTTATGTATTAAAAACAGAGATAATGAATTTATAATGATGTTGTAACGGGGAAACAATCACACCTAAATCTTTTATCACGATGTTGTTATTTCACATATCCTAAGGGCAAAATGTAAGAATTTCTTTTCGGTATGTCGTAGTTGGTCCAGAGATGTAAGCTTCTTTTTGACTTGTCTTTGGGCCCAGTGCCCATTAATTCTATGGGTCAATTTATTGGGCCCTTCACCCTGTTTCCACACTTTTTGACCCAAATAAAATGCTGGTATACACAAACAAGATTTGATGGAGTACAATGTTGTCGAGATGTTGGAATGCCATGCTCAAAATTTATCAAAGGAAGAACCGATATTTCGTGTCTGTTGATTAAGTTTTAAAAAATAATAGTTGAGAGGGTAGAAAACATAGAGAATGATATATATTAGCAATAATCTATTATGGTTGTGAGGAAATTGTATTCATNTAAAAGAAGCAATTTTGACGCTACCAATGTACATTTTTCTCACAATTTTTTGTATAGACTAGGGCCAAACTCGTGCAGTGCAGGTAAGTTCAACTCATATAATCGTTATATAAATAGATGGACATGAACTTTGCAGTACTATAATAAGCCACATATAAGTGTAGCACAAAAAAGATTCGTAACAGAAAACAAACTGGTCATGAATTAACCCAAACATACCCTAAATAGTTGATTTTTGCTAACAAATCATGGACTAATATGTATATTATCAATATTTTGGGACTAAATCATAGTTTAGGAATAAATTTAAGGACTAAAAAGTAGGTTTTCTCTTTCAATTACAGTATTGCACTTTGACCAAAAGTGTATATATAAGAAATGATAGGTTTTGAGCTCTTAAATTTGATGCCTCCGGGTTAAATTAAAAAACTTTCCATAGATAGGGTACCGGCTTCTACCCGGTACTCTATTTTTGGAAAGTTTTTATTTTAAACCAATTAAAATGTAGAAAATGAAAAAAGAAATAAAAGGAGGACTTTTGTCGGTACCCATGTACATTTTCCTCACAATTTTTTGTATAGACTAGGGCCAAACCTGTGGAGTGTAGGTAAGTTCAACTCATATAATCATTATATAAATAGATGGACATGAACTTTGCAATACGATAATAAGCCATATATATGTGTACCACAAAAAAGATTCGTAAAAGAAAATAAACTGCTCATAAACTAACCCAAACAAACCGTAAATAGTTGATTTTTGCGAAAAAAATCATGGACTAAGATGTATATTATCAATATTTTGGTACTAAATCATAGTTTAGGAATAAATTTAAGGAATAAAAAGTAGGCTTTGTCTTTTAATTACAGTATTGCACTTTGACCAAAAGTGTATATATAAGAAATGATAAGTTTAGAGCTATTAAATTTGATGTTTCTTGGTTAAAGTGTATGTTTATCTTTATCAGTCTCTCATATATATATATATATACTAAGCAAAATTATATATGTATATTATACCATAATATAACTTTATCAACAGCAATATATACTAAGCAAAACCATATATGTATATTATACCATAATATATGTATTTAGTTTTAACTAGAGATAAGTCGAGTTGTGGAGGGAACTGAGTCCTCTTTCATATTGTTGTCTTTTCTAAGATCATCAAACGATCTAGACCCTCTTCCTTCAAATTATTCCAGCACAACCTTCTTTTGTTTCTTACCAGCTGAAGCATATCTAGATATGTATATCACATATAATATATAATCATAGTTTCAACTTAGTATATATTATTGTAATAATATCACAGCCCGAACATACGAATTTAAGGAAATACTATAGTTAAAACTTATTGTGGGTTATGCATTCTTCAAGGGTTCATCATGCAAAGATAATTTTGAGATTGAGAGGGTAAGGGAGTAAATTTAAGAGAGTGATGAAAATACACTTATATTTCACAAAAGAAAATTACAATACTCAAAGCTTATTGGGGTATCGTGTATGTGTGGTTTTTACCTCCTTATATAGACATTACACATAACACTAGTTACATAATTTTAATTACTTTTACATACTATTTTACAAACCCTAGTAACTACTTTGGTTACTTTTTGACTTTTGTGGCTATTCTTATATTGTAATTTCTCTACATTTATAACTCTTGGTCACATTTCCCTCGTCTTATCTTTACATTTACTACTTATACTATTTACATGTACTTATTTGTCTTCTTTTTATGACTTTTCTTCTCTTCTTATCTGTTGAGCCTTATCTTGTTTCAGATTAGATCTTCATCTATCTCGGGCTCTTCATAATCTTGTCTCTTCTTCCGGTTATGGGCACACATATTTACAATTATGTCCCTCATATTCTTCCAACAGTTGGCAAATATACATCTTAGTATACTTGGAGTGATGCATCTTATTGTTCTTGATCTTCTCTGTCCATAGTCCATACTTTAAAATAATCTTGGATTCTTACTGTTATTTCCAACATAATATATATAGGTATTTGGGCCTGCAGAATAAGTTCATTGGATTTCTTTAGCGTTATTCGTCCTCTCTATCTCTTGATAAATAATCTTGATACCTTGTGCTCTCATATCTGACATCATTAATTGGAACTCTCCTTCACTGGGAACTGGCTTCTTTTCTTCGTCAACTTCTAATGGATTTTTAGTTGTACCAAACTTAATCAGGCTTATCGGCTGATAAAATTCATTAGTAGTTATTTCACTTATTGTTGAGTAACATATGATAAAAACTCTATTCTTGATGACTATTCCCCGGTAGTGAGTTGACGCCTTCTTCAAATATCTTGGTAGTAGCCAGTAGGGCTAGTTCACTTCCATCTTTGGACAGAAAAACAAGTCTAAATAAGTCTATAATCATATAATACTTTTACATATTTAGCTGGCATACCAGGAAGTACAACAACTTTTTTTATTCCAAAATGGGATACAATTTTGATAATTTCTTTCTTTATCGGTAGATCACAATTATTTAATCTTTTAACAAAATCATACATATATCAAAATTGTTTGTAATATCGAAATTTCAGGGGGTCATAGTTACTATATGGGCTTCATAGTTTGAGTCTATTTATGAGGGTACATTTAGTGACTATTTCTCAACTACTTGTTCATATTAAAGATTAGTGGATGAGTCAGAAATAATTATAGTCTCCTTAGGATGGGCTAATGGGGCTCTAGATGAAGAAGGTAGATTTCTTGATTTATCTTAGCTTCGAATTGATGACCCACGGGTGTATGACATGTCATAATATTTGTATTATTAAAACTAGTTTGAACTTAACCTATTGTTTGATATAATTGGAGTTGCATATGCATAGTTGTAATATTCATTTTAATAGAATTTATTTCCATCATTATTGACTCGCTGAATGTTGGTGTTATATCAAGACATTTCATTTTTTTATTTATAGGTACTAAAATTGTTTGTAATTGTATCTCTGCTAATTTATGACTACTACTATTTGCTTTAATTAGTTTTCTAGCTACTACTTCTTAATGGGTCAATGTTAATATTTATAGAGCAAAAGCACTCTGTAAGGCAACGAATTGTACCTAAGTGCTGTCTTTTAATCAATGTAAACATGCAAGGCAAAAGACTCAATGTAAACATGCAACGAATTGTACCTAAGTGCTGTCTTAATTTTCAGTCTCTTACATTTATTTATTGTTTAATAAGTACCAAACAATAGATATCATATGAGATAACCGTTTTTGGCCAAAAAAAAAACCATTTTTTGCCAAAACAAAAAAAAAGATATGAGATATCCANATTTTCAGTCTCTTTCATATGAGATAACCGTTTTTGGCCCAAAAAAAAAAACCATTTTTTGCCAAAACAAAAAAAAAGATATGAGATATCCATTGACGATAATTTCTTTTTAGGCCTATTATCATATTATACCTAACATTTCAAAAGAGTTTATTTGTTATATTTCAAAATTTGAAATATTTACTTACGAAAAAGATTGAACAAATCCGAAATCTATATAATATAAATTGGTCAAATATTTGTTTTGGTCTTAAATATATGTTCTATTGTTTATTTTAGTTTTTTATGTTTCAAAATATTCAAATTGGTTTTAAATATTGGCAAATATTTTATTTTGATTTCAAACTATTGAATTTGATCATATTTTCTCATTTTTCATTTTAAATTTGAAAGACTTGTTAAGAGTAATTCGTAGTTTTGAATTCGTCGCATTTAAACTTGAAACGAAAGAGATATAATATATTTTATTTGTCTGACCGTGAAACAAGTAATCTACTTTCATAACTGATTTGACCTCGTTTGCTGACGACCCAACTAGATAAATAATGTACTTTCTAAAAAGAATAAGTAATTATGAACTTTTCAAATTCAAATTTGAAATGAGAAAAATATAATCATATTTAATAATTTGGGACTAAAATACCAAATTTCACCAATATTTAAGACCAATTTAAACATTTTAAAAGTTTAAAGACCAAAATTAACAACATTAGAATATATATTTAAAATCAAAATAAACTTTGACCATATAAATTTTTAAATAATCTAAAATAAGTCGTCCATCCAAATTCATCAGGTCATTAATTTTTTAAAAATCCTCATCTATCAACTTTTTTTATAGGAAAAAGTTTTGAAATTAGTTGAGTACGAGACTCATCAAAATCAAAGTATACTTTTCAGGCTCTATGAAAATTTATAGAGGAGATCGTCTATCAACAAAACTCTAACATTGATAACGAAATTCTTATGAAGTATGAATACGGACACGGACACAGCGACACGTCAAACTCTCAAAATTACGCGACACGACACGACATATATTTATATATATAAATAATTAAATATTCATAATTTTTAATGAAAAATTAAAAGTTACAATTTTTATTTATAATATATGTCATATCTATTATTATTTTCTCTTGCTTATCATGTTAAAGTTACAAAAAATTGATTTATATTCTAAAATTTATGGATATGTGTCGTGTCGGTGTCATATGAGTGTCGGACACTGACACGTGTCTGACACGGCGACACGCCTTCAAAATGAAGTGTCCATACTTCCTAGCGAAATTCAAAGTCATGACTTTGATAGTCATCAATTAACTCCTTACGAATTGGACCCGAGAAATCTATCAACATTCAACCTTTTAATTTACTCTTTTGGAGATCTGACAGTGTGGGCCCATGACAACTCAGCGCAAGAGTGCGCGTTCAACGGCTCAATAAACTACAGCACAACAACGCAATGAAGGCTACATAATCGAGCCACGTGGCGCTGAAAAACGACGAAAGAAAATTTGAAAATGAATGTACCGCCTCGGTAATTCTATCGTCTCCGTACTCTTTAAGATCCAACTCTAGATTTCACGAGTTTTCTTCTGCTGTGTCTCAGACTCAAAGCTTCTACTGTACAAATTGGATCCTCTAAAGTGTGAAATTTCTGCAGTTTAGAGAGAGAATGGAAGAGTTAGAGGAAGAAGTGTGGTGATGTGTGGGTCCCACTGATTTTTTCTCTCTCTAACTCTCTCTTTCTCTCTCAAAACTGCACCAAAATGCACCAAAATGATAATGCAGAGGATCCATGTCCGTCCATAAATTGTATGAAAATATAAATCATTTCCTGAATTTTACACTTTTGTCAACTTTTTGGTCTCGAAATTTTATAAAAAGATGAATTAATCCCTAAAGTTTACACCGTCGTCAATCTTTTAATCCTTAAATTGTAAAAAAACATGAATCGGTCCCTAGATTTTTCATCATCATCAACGTTTTGATCCCTCAATATGGTATAAAGATTCATAACAGTTAATGACTCAGGAACAAAAGGCTGATAATAATGGTGTAAAATATATGGATTGATTCATATTTTCTTCTAATTTAAAGACTAAATTATTGATTCAGCAACGGTTTAGTGACTAAAAAATAATTTTTCCCCCAACTAGATGAATAGATCAAGTGACGTGTCAAATATCTAAGGCCCAACCGTAAATGTGGGTGAGGACAGTGGATTCCAGCCCAAGACGATGATTAAAAAAGCAGTGTACAGTACTGAATACAGTGGAAGGTAAGAGATTTAACGTGGTGTGGGTCCCATAGGCCCTTCGTTGGGAGGTCACATCAACCTCCTTTTTTGTCTTGGCAAAGAAAATATACACAGATTTATTCATTCAAAGTCTTTCCACGTTTATTGTTTAACCGACACGTGTCAGGTATTGGTTCATTTGGCACTCTAGCTGTTTGGCATCTGGTCTGAATTTGACACTTTTTGTTTAAAATAGGATTTTTTCCAAACTTGTATATTTTTCCTGTTTTAATACGATTTTAGTGATGCGTTAGGTAGAATTTGACTTTTTTAAATTGAAAATAGTTATATATATATATATATTTATATATTATATTTATATTTATATTTATATGGTAACAAGATTATGGATTAAAATGAACTTTCCAAACTTTGTATTTTATATTGTAATTGTAATTGTAATGTTATATGATATGATTATATTTAAAAGGTATTTTGACTGAAGCACTGATATTCAAAGTTGTTTGGATATAAAATGACAAAAGTACTTTTAATTAATAAAGTGAACCAAAAGAATAACTTTTACAAGTGAAAGTTATAAAATTGAACTTCTTAAGAACCATAGTTTAACTTTTTTTTTTAACTTCTCTTTTTTCTTAAAAATTTACCCAAACAAGATTTTATGTTTATAAAAGGTCTTTTTTTGATTAAAAAAGTGCTTTTTAGATAAAAAAGCCTATCCAAACGGGCTCTAAAAGCACTTGTAAAAGCTATTCTTTTGGTTCATTTTATTAAGGCCAAAGTGCAAATTTGGTCCTATAACTTTGCTCCAGTTCCCAAATCAGTCCTATAACTTTTTTTGTCTCGAATTTGGTCCTGTAATTTTGCTTCAGTTCCCAAACCAGTCCTACAACTTTTTTTGTCTCAGTTTTGGTCCCATATGTTTTGAAAACCTCGCACCATTAGTCCTCTGTCTATTTTAAATTACAATTTAGTCTTGAAAACTTCAAGTCCCTTTCATTTTAGTCCCTAACTATCAAAATAAAAGTGAAAGAGCATCCCTGAAGATTCTCAAACCTTATATCTTGGTCCCTAATCCATGAATTCTTCATGAAATGGAATAGAAATGCAAAAACAACACAAATTAAAGCAAATGACAGAGGGACCAAAACTGAAAATGCAGAAAATTTTAAACCCACCGAAAAATGCCCCAAACTCGCCAGAAAACGTACGAAAGTCGCTCAATTTTGACTAAAATCTCACTTAAGTAATCGCCCTCAAATGCTTTAAAAAAAAATTTTCGAAAATCCAAAATTTTGAAGAGGGATGTGATAGAAGAAATGTAAGAGATTTCAGAACTTCTCTTTCGGAATCGCCAAATGTAAGGGAATCTTCTATGACCTCCCTCCTCAAAAGTTTGGATTTTCGAAAATTCTTTCTTAAAGCATTTGAGGGCAATTATTTGAGTGAGATTTCAGTGAGAATTGGGGTTTTTGGATGAGTTTTTGAGTTTCTCGGCGATTTCCGTACATCTTTTTGTGGGTTTTAAATTTTTTGCGTTTTCAGTTTTGGTCCCTCTGTCTTTGCTTTTAATTTGTGTTTTTTTTTTTTTGCATTTCTCTTCAATTTCATGAAGAATTCATGGATTAGGGACCAAGATGTAAGGTTTGAGAATCTTTAAGGATGCTCTTTCACTTTTATTTTGATAGTCAGGGACTAAAGTGAAAGGGACTTGAAGTTTTCAGGACTAAATTGTAATTTAAAATAGACAGAGGACTAACGGTGGGAGGTTTTCAAAACATATGGGACCAAAACTGAGTCAAAAAAAGTTATAGGACTGATTTGGGAACTAGAGTAAAGTTATAGGACCAAATTCGACACAAAAAAAGTTATAGGACTGATTTGGGAACTGGAGCAAAGTTATAGGACCAAATTCGCACTTCAGCCTTTTATTAATTATAAGTACTTTTGTCATTTTATATCAAAACAACTTTGATAATTAAAAATACTAGTGCTTCACTCAAAAGAACTTTTAAAAAAAGTTTGATAAATAAAGTTTTTTCTTCATAAGCTCATCCAAACGGGCTCTTAAAAAGTAGATGTTTGCATCTTTGAGAAAAAAAAANTTATTTTATTACTAATAAATATATAGTAATATAATATTATATAGGAAAAAGTACTAATTTCGTCCCCAAACTTTATACCAACTATCAATTTCGTCCCCAAACTTTTTTTGGTGTCAACTTCGTCCCCAAACTTTACACCAATTGTCAATTTCATCCCCAATCTTTTTTTGCTGTCAATTTCGTCCACAAACTTTACATCAACTGTCAATTTCGTCTCTGATCTTTTACATTTTCGTCAATTTTATCCTTTGACTAACTTCTTTTAATAAATTAATGACAGACTGCATCATGTTTTTGAATTTAAGTTAGGATTTAAGTTTCTTTTTCTATTAATTTTACATTATATATCGTTAGCCACATAAATTTTGTCGTCAATATTTGGCTAAAGTAAGAGCAAAGGATAAAATTGACCAAAATGTGAAAGATTAGGGACGGAATTGACAGTAAAAAAATATTGGGGACGAAATTGACAGTATGTGTAAATTTTGGGGACGAAATTGACAGCAAAAAAAGATTGGGGATGAAATTGACAGAAAGTTTAAAGTTTGGGGACGAAATGAGTACTTTTGCCTATTATATATATTGAGACATTTGCTTGGATGTACAACTATATATATATATATATAGGGTAAGTATATAATGCAAAGTTTGATTCTTGACATGGGATGCAATGGGTCATGAGCCACTAAAATAATCACACGTGGAAAAGTTAGTTGTATGTAAGTAGTGGTGTAACTCCATACACAATTGTGATTGGTTAAAAAATTTATTATTTTTTATTATTTTTCAGCATTAAATTACATCAATGGCTATAATTATGCCACAACAGCATTTGTATCCCATGTCAAGAATTAAACTTTGCATCTTATACTAACCCATATATATATTATATAAAAGAACTAATCAAATTTTATAAGGATAAATTAGTTAACTAATTAAAACAAAATAATCTCATGTCATTACACTCTTAGATGGTTAAAAAATCCAAGTTTCATGTGATTAAATCATTGTTGGGTCTATTTTTTTTTAATTTGTATACCAAACACAAAATTAGTTTAGTCTGAAGTTTATAATCCCAAGTTCTTTTTTTTTCGCCTACCAAACACCCTTAAAGTAAATGATGAATTATGAAAATTTTAACCATTCCAATGTCTTTGTGACTTTGAGGTATTGTAAGCGACTNAAATTATACGCAACAAAACAATTATTAATTCCTAATTAGTATTATTAGTAAATAAAAATTTTTAAGTTGTAAATTTTTTTTCAGTTAATATTATGAGTATTTTCTACTTATCCGTATAACGATCTTTCGACTACAGAGACAAAATTATTAAATTTTTTTAACAATATTAATTTTAGAGATTGAATTTGATTCCCTCATCTAAGTGTAGTTAGCCAACCACAAAATCAAACACTTTCGTTGGTAAATTGTAAATATTTTGAAATTTATAAACTTGTAACTAGATCTAATTTCAACCATGAATAGGTAGCTAGCCGGTTAAGTTATACTAGAGAGGAGCAATTGCAGGCATAGTTTGAACTATTTCGTAGAAATCGAGGAAGTGGGTACACTGATCTAGGTTCATTTTAGCCAATATCGAGAATGAATAAAGAAGAAAGAGAAGAGGAGGGCATGTCAGCATGTGATGATGACATGATTCAGCATAGAGTGAAGGAATCTTCAGAACCCGCTTCGTTTCCCAATACATATTTAACTTCACAACAACCCAAAAAGCCAAACCCAAACCCAAGCCAATTAGCCAAGCCGACACCAGCTATCTATACAACTAGCTTTAGTTATTATAAGGCAAAACACCCTTTTGTGCCCCTAACGTTTGCAGTGATTTTCAGTTATACCCCTAACGTTTCATTTAGTTCAATCGTGCCCTCAATGTGAAACTAACGTTTCAATTATGCCCTCAATTTTGACTCAATGCCCATGTGGCAATTTTTTTACTTATGTGTCATTTTTTTGGTCTGACGTGGCATAATGACTGGACATTCATATTTTTTTTTTTCCACCGTGGCATGATGACTGGATTTACATTTTTGAACATAAAAATTGAGTAAACTAGCAAATCAATCCCTGATTTACATTTTTCATCATCTTCATTCATTTTAGTCCCAAATCCTCAAAATAAAATTGTAAAGTGTCCCAAAACTCTTCCAAACATTTCAATTTAGTCCTTAAAAGTATTAAAAACTCTAAAATCTAAACCCCTAAACCCTAACCCCTAAACCCTAAATCCTAAACCCCTAAAAAAACTACTCTCTTGCAATTTGGTCCCTAAATCCTACTTTCCTCCTCACCTTGCCCAGATTTTTCATCTTCATCATCCTCACAATCTCTCCTTCGTCATCCTCTTCCTCTTCCTCACTCTGTCTCTTCCAATCAAATCTGGGCAACCACTCACAGAAGCCGAGTTCCCTGTGTTCCCACTGCTACGCGTGTGAGTCGCAAGCTCCGCTTCAAAGTCGTCGCCGATCAAGCAATCGACGGCGCCGCCGCAATCCGCCGTCGCGTCGAAGCTCAAGTTCACCTTCGCTGAGGTCCCCGCGCTCAGATCTGCGAGCGCCGCCAGTATGATGATCGAAACGATGAGAAACGGTAGCGAGAAAAATTTTGAGCTAGGAAAGTTTGTACATTATACTCTCTCTATCAACCTGACTTGACGATACAAAAATGTTGTCTTGAACAGCTTTTGCATATGCAAAAGTTCAAACCCATCTCTCACTCTCTCCATCTCCTTCCTTTTTGTAAGAGATTGTGAGGATGATGAAAATGAAAAATCTAGGCAAGGTGAAGAGGAAAGTGGGATTTAGGGACCAAATTGTAAGAGAGTAGTTTTTTTAGGGGTTTAGGGTTTAGAGTTTGGGGTTTAGGTTTTAGGGTTTTTAATATTTTTAAGGACTAAATTGGAATGTTTGGAAGAGTTTTGAGACACTTTACAATTTTATTTTGAGGATTTGAGACTAAAATGAATGAAGATGATGAAAAATGTAAATCCAGGGACTGATTTGCTAGTTTACTCAATTTTTATGTTCAAAAATGTAAATTCAGTCATCATGCCACGGTGGAAAAAAAAATATGAATGTCCAGTCATTATGCCACGCCAGACCAAAAAAATGACACATAAGTAAAAAAATTGCCACATGGGCATTGAGTCAAAATTGGAGGCATAATTGAAACGTTTGTTTCACATTGAGGGCACGCTTGAACAAAATGAAACGTTAGGGGCATAACTGAAAATCACTGCAAACGTTAGGGGCACACAAAGGTGTTTTGCCTTATTATAATAAGTTAGGGTCAGTTTGGCAGGAATAGGATTTTAATTCAAGTTCAACGAAATGGATGAGATGAGATTATTTTTTAATTGGATGAGATGAGATGATGTATTGTTGTTAAGGTGATTTTAGAGAAAATGATGTTAAATAGGGTGTGAAATTATATAAAAGGGTATGTAATGATTGTGGTTGGTAGAAAAAAGTTTATGGATTTTTGTAACTTGTATAGGGGTAGAAATGGTAGAAAATAATGAGATGAGATGGAGATAATAAGATGAGATGATAGGTGTTTGGTTGTGTTTTGATTGGAATAATATTGAGATGAGATGATATTAGAAAGTGTGATATTGTATTGGAAATCGTGAGATGAGAAAATTTTGGATGAAGGGTTAGAGGTCAATCCAAGTGGATGAGATGACGGGCCAAAATAAAAATAATATTGGAATTAAAAGTAACAAAGAATAGTTTGAGGACCATAATGCAAATAACAAAACAACACAAAAATGTTTGGTCAATGGTTCATTTTGACCAAAATGTATGTCATAATATTCATTTTGTCCATTATGTTTTAAAATGTTCATATTGGTCCTAAATGTTGGCAAAATGATTCATTTTGGTCTTAAATACTGGTAAAATGTTTCGTTTTGGTCCCAACCAAATAGAGAAAGTATTCTTTGTGAACAATACGTAGCTCTAAACAAGTCATATTCAATAGTTGGGACCAAAATGAAACATTTTGCAAATATTTAGGATTAATTTGAATATTTAGAAATATAATGGACCAAAATGAATATTAAGGCATACATTTAGGACTAAATTGACCCTTTAACCCTATATTTTTCCATCCAGTACATACACGTGGGTCATTTTGTATTTTTTCCATTCAATACATTACCGTTATTAGATTTAGGAGTCCTTTAATTTGATAAAAAATATAGATAGAACCATTGTCCANTGTCTAGTTTTTTTTATTTGTATTAAAGTATAGGTAGTTATAGGTGTATAAGTAGGGATAGATTAGTAATTGTAAGAGAAAATGAGATAATGTTGTGAATGAGATGATGATGTGGATGATATGAGATGAGATGAAGGTTAAAAAACACCTGACCAGTACTGTTCATCCAATTCTAAGATGTGATGATTAAATGTTAATTAATCACTACTATTACTCTGGGCGCGTCTGGTTAATGGTTTACTATAGTATCATTTTGTTATTTTATTTGGGTTCCTAAACAGTGAAATTTTGAGGGCTCCTTTCCCAGCTTTCCCCTATATATAACTAAACTATCGGGGTTAGGTTTTTCATAGCATGGTGGTGGCCGCAGTAGCAGCAGCGAGAGTTTTAGTATTAGGGTTATTAGGGTTAAGGCCAGGGCTTCACAAATCTCTTCCTCCTCTTACTCTATATATTGGATCTGATATTTTTCTCAAATCTCATCTATTTTGTAATGGAGAGTGTGGAGTGGAGCTCCTTGAAGTCCAATAGAGGGTATTGATGGGGTTGATTAAGCTGCTAAGCTATGGATCCCAAAGTTCTACCCTTTTATTCTCCTAGGGTAGTCCTTCGGCTTCCATATCTATGGAGCTTTATTCCCTTATCTTAAATCCTTGTTTGGATTGAAGGGAGCTCTACACCTCTCTCTCTCTCTCTCTAATTATCCATCACTGTTTATATTGTTATCTATTATTTGTAGATCCGATTATATATTTGATTTGGCTGCTAATCCATCATCGTACATGATTTTGGTAAACAAGCGAGATCTTGTTCTTGCGTCTTGTGGATTTCTGTTTCTGAAGCTAATTTGTGTTTCGTTATTCTTTGTTTTTGCTGCAGTACGTATGTAATAGGAGATCTCTCTGCTCATGTTGTTTTTATTTTGTCGTTACAATTCTGTATGGTGATATTATACTCGTTTTTTCTTGTCCAATTGTCAGGTGGGTCTAAATCCCACACGAGACTTGCGAGAACAAATAGATTCTTTGTCAATTCTTTTAACTCTATAATCGGGGTTTTTGTCTAGGGTTTTCATAAATCTTGCGTCCCGTAGCTGAATCGCCGTTTTAGTACAACTGTTCGGTTTAAAATTGGTTTGTAGTAGTTTGAAATCTGTTTTTTTTTCTTCAAATTTAGTTTTTTAAGCGTTTCGATCATATGATCATTTTTTTATAACTCAAATAGAGTATCTTTGTTGTTCTCAACGAAGTTATAGGAAACGCATATAATTTCCAGGTATTTCGGAGGTTGTAATTATGAGAAGTTGAGAACCTCGTGATTTTCTGCCCATGTACTAATTACTGGAATAAATTTTAAACATTACAGTCAAGCATTTTCTCATATAAGTTATCTTCTCGTTAGTCAATAATTTTTCAGTGTACGACGAGATCTACTTTTAGATTTCTCTGTTGAAGTATTTTTTTAGTTACTTCGTATCTCATTTCTCGGCAAACCACTATTGTTGGTTCCACTTCTCCAATTCAATTAATACTTATATATGTAAAATATTTGCATCATTCATTTTCCGACTATATAGATAATACCGAGATGGATTGTACCCAAGTAACTCAATTCCAAGCTTCGTTTGGGCAAATAATACCGATTCATATAGTTTTCATAGTTCCCTCTTGGATATGAAGTTGTTAATATTAAACTAATGGTTGACATGTTTTAATTGAACAAATTGTCATTATGATTGTCTAAAATGTGGAACCTTAGTTGAGTAATTAACCAAAATAATATTAGAGACGTATTTAAAATGTCATATAGGTTAGAACTTAAAAGCTGAAGAATGTGTTTTTCACATTTATATATTTTATACATAATTTCAAATCCTGAAGAGAAGTAACCAGATCTAATTACAACCATGGAATTTGATGTTGTTACTTTTGATTTTTAAATTATTTCGTTGATATCGATGAAGTTGTACGTACACAATTGTGGTTTCATTTTAGCCATTATCGAGAATGAAGAGGCAAGAGGCATGAGTTGGATGGCGTGTGATGATGACATGCTGCAAGATAAAGAAAGGCAGTGTAATATCATTATCATTATCATTTTCTTTATAATTAAGGGTAATGCTGCGGAAGACACTATAGCTATGCAAATTTTCACTCCATTTTTGACACGTTTTTCAATAAAATTGATTAAAATTAAAACAAAACAAAAAGGAAAAAGTAAAAGAGAGGAGAGGGTGAAATAAAATAACCATAGCTTAAGCTATAGTTTTTTTTTATAGCAAAATCCTATAATTATAATCTTGTTTTTAAATCAAGAATTTATTTAACAAAATAAAAATCAAGAATTTAAGATTCTATTCAGATAAGTACTAGTTTTTAAATTTACCGTGATGCCATTTAGATCTTGTGTTTGAATATTAAATTTTATGATTTTACATCTCTTTGAGAATTTAACGTAAATTTTATCTTTAGTATCTTACCAAAACAATAACTTTAGTAAGAATGTAAGATGATGTATTTCAAGAATTTTTTTTTAAAATATATTGTTTATTGACTTATTTGGTTTTTTTAAAATTAACATAATTTTGATTTTGTTACTTACGGTACTTGTGTGTGTGTATATATATATATATATATATGAAAAATAAAAAAAATTAAATGAGTATATATATATTTAGGTACACTAAATCAACTTATTTTGATACAATTACATTAATTAGGTAATGGATGTATGATCTCAAAATTATATTATTTATATTTTTAAATAATCTCTTGCCAATATAATTCCAACTTATATTATACATTTTTTTATTTAAATTCTTGATTTTGAGAGTTTGATTATATAGATTAATTTAATAAATAAATATATATTTTTTCAACATATAATATATTATGTGGAAAGGGCTATCAATGGACCAGTGTCGATAGTGTGGGCCATTGTGGATGTCGGCTTTCGAAGGGGTATGTAATGATACGAGTTCTACACCGGGTAGTTAGCTGAGTGTAAGACACTATATAAGTCCTTCGGCTTTTATATCTAGGGAGCTTCATCCCCTAATCTTACATCTTTGTTTGGATTGAAGGGAGCTCTATTCTTCTCTCTCTCTCTTTATTCTTGTTTATTTATTTAATTTGGGCTGTTAATTCATAGTCATGTGCTAATTCATCATCTACATGATTTTGGTTATGAAGCCTAAAAAAAATCTTTTTTTTAGAAAATCTGCCATTTTACTTTGTGTTGTGTTTGTGGTGGTTATTAGATATGGTTTGAAGCTTCCTTGTGGTTGTTATTAGATCTACCCGATGTGTGTGTGTGTGTTTTTTTTTTTGTTTGTTATCATTCTCTATGGTGAAATCAAACTTCTTTTTCTTGTTAAAGTGTCCTAATGGATTTAACTGCTTTTTCTTGTCAAAGTGTCCTAATGGATTTAACTGTCAATCGAAACTTACAAGAACAAATGGCTTTCTTTGTGAATTTTTTAAGTCCAAAAATCTGAGGTTTTTGGTCTAGGGTTTGCATAAATCCTAAGCATCTCGAAGTTGTATCGCCGTTTTAGTTCAACTGTTCAGTTTAACATTGTTTGTTTTATAGCCTGAGATCAGTTTTTTCTGGGTTCAAACTTACCTGGGGAGTTTCTTTATTCTCAACAAAGTTGTAAGAAACGCATATAAATTTCCTCATATTTGGGTCGCTGTGGTTTTTTTTGGCTCTCAGGATTCTCCGGAATTTTCCTCATATTTACGTGAATAATTGTATTCACAAATTTTCATTTTTGTTCACAGACATTGTTAGTTGTCCCCAATTCTGAAATGGTAGATCTCCCCACCACATTTTCTAATGAAGCTTTGATATATACGATGGAAATTTGAAGTTCTTCGTAGTTCCAATGAAATACACACAATTATTTGTGTTGACCAAATTTGAATAGTGACAGCTATTCTGGAAGCAAAATGTGTTGGATTTGGATTAAATCCTATTTCGTGAGGTGTAGATTCATGTTACCATCATGATTGGTGTTGTATTTATGGTAACCTCATGATTTTCGTGAAATTAAAATCTTTTGGTATTTTTTTACAAATCATTAAATATCTGATAAAGTGAGCAGTGTACTACTCATTTTTGTAATAAATTTTAAAGCTTTCCAGTCAAGCATTTTCTCTCAGTCGTGTCTTGTCTATATTATTCACTGTGCAGCAAGATCTAGACATAGATTTCTCTGTTTAAGAATCTTTCTTTTAAGTTTATTCGTTTCACATTTCTCGTCAATCCAATGTAATACTTTCCATTTCTTCAAGATCTAACGGCTGATTTATGGAGAAGAATTGCAGCATTCATTTCGGTCATACAAAAATAATAAGGGTTCTTCTATCGTGTGTTCTTAGGGTACATGATAAAGTTTCTTTTGATTGATCGCCTTAAAATGTACCATAAAGGCACATATTAAATAAATCTAAATAATAATTAGATGGCCTCTAACTCAACATTAGAATGTTTATTATATACCATGCAACTCAATTATTTCAAGTTACGTTTGGGGAACTTGTTAATTCGTTAGTTAAATGGATCTATGGTTTTCATAGTTCACTCTTGACTAAAATAATAATATTAACGTAAGTTAAAGCATGATTCTAATTTTCATTTTATCCAACTTAATAATTTTTTCATACATTATTACTGTTATGTGTTGTATAAGTTAAGAAAGAGAGTATACATAAGCTGTGTCTCGTTATAATCATTGTTTTATAGAACTTGTAAAAATAAGTCTTGATTAAAAATATTATATTTTCTAGATTGTGAGAAAGAGGGGGAATTTCCTTTCAAAACTCTGCGATTTTTTTTGGGTAAATATGTATTCCCACTAAAATTAAGAAGTTATACAAAATAAACAAATATATCAAATGAAGGGTGGTAGGGATCTTCATCTTCTTTGCAGCTTCCATGGAATTCTGTGGTATTTTTTTTTTTTGATGAAATCAAATGGAGGAGAGAGAAAAATATCTTTGTAAATGGTTATTTATTGGTCATTTCGTCCATCTAGACTTGGAGGAGAGAGAAAGATCATATGGTCAAGTGAGATAAGAACTTAAATTTGAAACATTTTAGATAGATAGAATACTAGATATTTATAACATTTTTGAGTATGAGACTAATAAATTTGAATCCATTTAATTTTTTTTTTTGCCTAATCTATTTCATCTCATTTGATCACGTCACTTTTCTCTCTCTTTCAAGTCAGTTATGTATGTAATTTTAATTCTTTATCATTTTTTATCTCTGTCATAGGAGTGTTCGTTGGACGGTTTGGGCGGTTTAAAATGATTTTTCAAACCGAACTGCTCGCATCAGTTTGGAGAAAACTGAAACCGTTCGGTTTGAAAAAAATAACAAACCAAAACAAACCAAATCAATACAATGACGGTTTTAGCGGTTTGGTTTGGACTGTTTGACCTTTAATTATTATTAATTTTGTAATTAACATAAAAAGTACCAATTTTTCATNTAGTGTCAAACCGCCACTGAACTGAACCGCCCAAAATTAAGAAAAATGAAACCAAACCAAACCATTTGAATGTCGGTTTTGGTTCGGTTTGGTTCGGTGTAGTTCGGTTCAATCGGTTTGGTTCGGTTTTGAACACCCCTACTCTGTCATATATATTTAACTAATGGATCGAGATGGATAGAATTCACGGTTAGACTATTGTTAAAATTTTGTAAAACAATAAAAAAATGGATAAGGAATCAAAATTTCATTTGATCATATACATTAGATAAAAATACTAATCCCTATTTGTACATGTGGTCATGGGATGTCTTACTAGGGAGGACTTTGGTACACATGACTTCTTTGAGATCTCTCTTATTGCAGAAGCTCAATATTCATCACAATCCACAAGTAATAGATAGGACAATTGCTGCACTGTTTTTTTGGCCAAAGTAGACATTGGATAACTGTACTAGGTATTTAGGGTCTATTTGGGAATGGCTCTGAATGTAGATATAAAATTATACAAAGAGGTTTTTTAAAAAATAATAAAGATATTTTCTTTTTTATATTATTTATTATAGAAATTTATTTGAACTTAATTATTTAATTAATTATACTGATTTTTTTTAGAAACTTTTTAATGCTCAATAGTAAATTCTATTTTGATTAATGTTTACAAAGATATCTAAAATCATAATTTAACAAAATTTTATTAATTAGCACAAATTTTAATATAAACTATGATTACTTTTTTAACAATTCATTTGTTTTTCTTTGATTTCTATTTCTATACAATTTTTTATGTATATCACAATCATTATATATTTATTTAAATAATTTTACATTTCAACTTTATTTATAAAAGTCATTAGGCAAAGGTAATCTTTTTTTATTCTTAATAAAAACTTCTCCCTCTCAACGAGAAAGAAATACTTATTCAAAAAAAAAAATCTAATTTGAAGGATTTATCTAATTAATCTTCTTTCAAAGGCTTATCTAGCGAATTGATTTGAAATTCACCTAATGTATAAGTAAAAATGGAGTCCTAGTGTGGTTTATTAGGTAACAAAATCAGCTGCGAAACCCTAAAAGTGTCAATCTAAGCATCTTTTGGTTAATCTACAGAATTTGACTCAAATCCTTTATGATCATGAAATGAACTTAATCAAACTAGGTTTTAAACTCTAGTGGCCTAATTTTGTGTGTTGTCAGTGGAATTTAGGATTAGAAGTGTTCTTTTTAGTTTATCTGTAGTTAAATGGAAGATTAGAGTGAAATTTTCTACTTTTAATTAGGTTTTATGAGAGTACATATTAGCATCTTATATATTCCCTAGTTTTAGATTGTACATCTTGGAATGCAGGTTTGTTTAGCTTAAGATATTTTACATATAACTACTCCAATGATGTAGCTTATGGACATTTGGTGCTTCTGAATGAAACTTCTTTAATGAAAAAAGAAAAGGGTGTTTTTTTTTTGTTTTGTTTAGATTAATTTATACAATACTCTTCAAATTTTAATTTATCTGTTTAAAATCACTTCTTTACGCATTTATTAGTATTAAAAATAATATCTTGAATTTCAGATTCATTTAATACAAAATCTTTTTAATTATCTTATAATAACTAACATTGTTCTGAAACAATAAACGAAAGTGAATCTAGAGAATATAGCTAACACTGAGAAGACTTATTTCTTTTACTTTCTTCTTTCTCTACACACGCAACTTTGCGTCAATGTTGGGTTGTCGTCGTTTTCAGCAACGGTAGCCCCCTCTTCTTCGTTGGACATTGTTGAAAATCCCTCCTCCGAAAGGGTCTCTCTCTATATGAGAGTGTTACTTTGTTTATAAGATTTTGTGATGACGGTATTCTGTAGCGGGGATATAGTGACCTAAATTGAGTGAATATAAATTGTCCTCCTAACCTATCTCTCTCTCACATACACACACAAGTTAGACATATATATTTGTGTGTGTATGTGAGAGAAAGATAGGTTAGGAGGACAATATATATTCACTCAATTTAGTTCACTAATAGGATTAGAATCAAAAGAGACCTCTAACTTTTCTCTACTTAAAAAAATAATAAAAAAAGGTCATTGCACTAATAATATAGGATTATATATATTTGGATTTCACTCAAAATTGTAAAAACTTTCTAAAGAACTTTCCAAATTTATCATTCTATACAAGAAGATTTAAGCTCAGTTTGTTTGCACTTATAATAAAATCAAATTAAATTGTAATTGTAATGTAATTATAATTTGAGTGATTATTTGTTATGTTGTTTGGGTGATTGTTGATTATTTGGTGTGAAATTATTGAAATAGCTATGTAATGATTGTGGTTATTAGATAGAAGGGTAAAGAAATTGACAAGTTGTATAGGGATAGAAATGGAAGAGAAAATTGTAAAAAGTGGAATGTGATTTTTAAAAAATCAATAGTTGTTTGGATGAGATTATTGATTATTTAAAAATATGATTATGTCGTTGTTTGCCTTGAGAAACACAATAATTTGATTATTTGAGAAGCACCGTACCTTTTGAGGTGATTATTGAGTTTGGTCGACCAAGATTGTTTTTGTCCACAAAATGGTTGACCAGGAAGGACTAAATGCGTATATTCATTGTAATCGCAGCCCAACGTTCGATTGACCAGTTACAAAATGGTCGACCATTTTGTATTGATTGCAATCGCAGGTCGATATTCAGTTGACCAGTGACAAAATCGGTCAACCAATTTCAAGTAAATTATCATTTTAGCCTTGTGATGTTTGATTGAATGTATTAAAGTATATGTAATTATATGTATATATATAGGGACATAATTATAATTGAGTGTGTTTGATTATTAAAAAAAATTATAATTTAATCAGAAAAAATTATAATACGAACATGATTATTACGATTATAATTTAATCTGATTTGATTATAAGTGCAAACGAACTGAACTTAAAGATATTTTCTTGAGTTTTGTAAGCATGGGAACACCTTCAATAGGGATTCCCTTTATCCTAATGGGGAGTCAAGTTCTAAGTGAGTTGGTAAAGAGAGAAAGAAACACTTTTATTTTTAGTTATAAATTGAAGATAAATTTGCGATTGTTTTTTATCCTTACACTATGGCTAAGAATAACAGTGAAAACCCGATAAAATCACATTTGGGGACAAAAACAGAACAAATATAATAGTTTGAGGACAAAAAAAAATTATGACTAAAATGAAATTTATCCCATAGTTTGAGGACCAAAATGAATCTTTGACCTTGTAATAGAAATTAACAGCTAAGATACAAGAGAAACCAATGATTAATTAGTTCATTAAATTTTTTTATTAAAAAATATCTATTTTTTTAAACTATTATTATATACAACAATGATTAACTATAAATTGTGATTAATCTTAAATGTAACAACAATTAAAACAAAAATAAAAAAGGAAAGTGGCTGTTAAAATCAGATATATAATCTAGTCCATAGACTACATGTTAATTAAGAATTATCTATTAAAAGAATTTTGGCAAAAGCATTTTTTTATTTTCAAATTTAACATTAATTTTTAATTTCGTTCTCAACAATTTTTTGTTAATTTTATATTTTAATCGATTTTATTCTTTACTTTTATTTTAATTAAATATTAATGACAAGTTACCCACATGTAATATAAAATTAATAGAAGAATAAAGAAGTTAATTTATTAACAATGAATTTTATGGTTAATTTATTAAAAAAATTAATCAAAATATAAAATATTTTTGCCACTAATAGTAACTAACATAGTAGATAACAATATGGCAATGGCCTCAACACAGGTTTCAACTTCACTCATACAACGATTCTGCTAGACAAGGGTATAGTAACGAGAGAAACTTAACCAATAATGATGATTTTGCTTCTGATTTTTTTTATTTTTTGAAATTAAGAGCACTGACTAGTTGCCCCTTAATTCAGTAATAAGGATTATTGTGCCAAAAAACTGTGCCAAGTCTGCCAACTATTATAATAATTTCACAAATTAGTATTACCAGAAGTTGAATAAGCAACTAATGAGTGCTTACAAGTTACAACAACAAAGCAGTTAAATTAAACTTACGTTCGCAGTGTTTGTGAAACTAATTAGTTGTGCTACTGTAAGATCATACGAGAACAATTAGAAGGAAAGATGAGACGACGGGAAGAATACCAATAACTTCAAATATAGAACTGGCATAGTAATTGAAATCCTTTTTTTTCTTTTTTTCTCTTTCAAATTTTCTCATGATATCGTTAATTCAAACAAGTAGACAGAGAGAAGTTCGGTCGCAATTGAAAACTGATATGGCATCAGCAAACATTAAAATCTCAAAATTCTGAATGCGATAATGGGCCATTTTCTGTGATACCCTCCAAATTCCAGCCTCTGAAATTTATTAAAAACAAAGAACACTTCAACTAGAGTCCAAGATCAAATGAGAGATGGGAGGGGAAAAAAATAACAATAATTAAAAAAAAAAAGTTACCTTTCTGCTGCTTCTCTTTTTAGATCGTTTATGTGATTCTCCAGTGAAGCACATGCAGCTTGGATGTCTATGTTTTTCTGACAAAGCTCTTGCCATTGCATGGACAAAGCATGTAGCTCTTGGGCAGTATTTTGCTGATGATAATAAGAAGCTCGTTAACACAGTTTTGAACTTTTGATGATTCTAAGAAATAACAGAGGCGAAGAGAAGTGAATAACCTGATGAAATTTCCTTTCACGGTTGACTTTTTCAATCTTCTCATTTTGTTCCTGGGCTAATTTCTGCATCCTGAAGATAGAAAGCAATCGTCACTAAAACCACTGAAAACATAAAAAAATAAAGGCAAATACCAGGTGTTATCAAGAATTCAAGCTCAAGAAACTTCTGTCCAAAACAATTACAAAGATCAAGGAGGTTTAGCTTACATGTAAGCAGGTCAGTTGAAAAGGCAAATCTAAACAAGTATTAAGTTCCAGAATAATCAGATGAGTTCTGATGAGACTCTGCAGGTTTGGATAAACAGGTATCACCACTCAAAGGGCCTTTAGGAGAGCTGTTGGTTTGATGTGACCCACCTCTGGTTTAACATTTCACCATATTTTTTTGGTCCTAGTAATCACATAGGCTGGCTTTGCGCTAGTTTTCTAGCTCGGGCTAACACTGCAATACCGCCATCACACCGTGGGGCAATGGCGTAATGCCAATTGGAAGTACTTGAGCTATGAGGAGAACTCATTCTAAAAGACTAACCTATTGGGTGGGAAGGCCTCACAACTTTAATATCCCCTTATCTCTCTATTTCTATATGATGTGGGACATATCAGGGTTATGCCTAAGGAGGTTAAGGAGCTATCTTCATATGAGGTACCTGAGTAGTAATGACTTAAACCTAGGGCTATGACAGTTGTCCCAGGGTTATTGGCTTCTTGCTGTTATCCCTTTGATTGGAACATCATAGAATAATGTTTCACTCATCTGAAAGATCTTTGCTATGGATCAACAATCACTTTTTTAGATTCATTATTTCATTACGTTCCCGACAGCGGAAAGAGGAGAAATGTTGACAATATATAAACCTTATCCTAGTTTCATTCCTGACAATAGATTTATCTTTTGCTACTTGCTTCTTAATTGTCTCTTCTTTTCCATGAAAAAATCTTTGCATACTTTCTGAAATTTGTTTATATTTGCTAGTTATTTACTTTTGACAACTCTCAAAATTAAATTAACTCCATAGAAGTACAGGTATTATGTGTAACAAGTGCACAATTATGGATACAATCATACGTTGAAATAACAAATAATGATAAAGAAATTCTATAAACTAAAGCTCTACCTACACGGTTAAGACATGAAACTAGCAATTAGTGGAGCACTTGAATAAGCCTCATTTTACCAAGCATGCAACAAGGAGAACCTAGTTACACTAGTATAGCTAATACCTAAGAGCTTGAGAAAATCTTCCTAAGCAAATCTGAGAGTAGGTCTGCTTCAAGTATCATTTTTTCTAATGAACATTTTTTTTTATTTAAAGAAATCTAAATTGTAACATAAATCCCTTTACGCCAGAAGTATGGACACAAGGTCTGCTTCAAGTATCATATTTTCTAAATTTGCCATAAATATATCTAATTCAGTCTGGTCGAATAAAAAATCCCAACACAGGAACATATTTGCCAACTGCTTATCTTAAGAAAAGTAATAAAGCTGACTTATATTAGTATCACAAACAAACCTTAACAAGAACACTTCCAATCGTTGGTTGTGGAGTTTCCAGGCATCAGGGCCATATTTCAACAACAAATCCAAGTTTTCCATCCTGCAGATCAGCCAATTAAACCACTATAAGCACTAGAATTACAAATTTAATTCTGATGCCTTTTGAAGAGATATATAAGCAAACAGCTGCCTAACGGTCTAAATTATCAGTGTTCCAAGAATTCAAGAAGCATCACAAACGGGAAGGGTGGGCTACTTCGAGTTTTCATGATAAGGAAATTAGGCTTGTAAAAGGGATGAATTTTGATAACAGTGTCATCTGTACTACAGTTTTGCTCCTAATCCCTTGGCTGATACTCCAACAAATTCTGTTATTGTGGGCATTTTTCCTCCACTGGATTATGAAGCAAAAAAGAGCAGCTCCATATCAATCTGAAATCTAAGTCCTTTCATAGCCAAAGTATGCATTTTTTATTTTCCCATATATGAGAATCCCAAACTTATGAGTAATCATGAAATTATATAAACCATCAGGCTTGGCTTGAAAATGTACTTGATCATTTGGTATTGTAGTAACCGTTGAGCTCTCTGAAGTGATTGCTTCCAAGCAGTTTCATCATTCTTCTTATTCAATGGTGGTGGCATTACTAAGTCATATCGAGATTGGTCAAGGGGAGCGGGAGGCCTTCCAGCTCTTACACGTTCATACTCTCTAGCAATCATTGGATAGTCCTGATATCAAGAATATACAATCAGACATGAATCAGCAGGACAGGACACTTTTCAGTTTTCACTAATCTCATTATATGACTTCTTATTATCTATTCTATTCTAATATAGTAAGATGTAAACTGAACTTTTTCTACTAATCCAAACATATAACCACCCACCCCCNATCCACCCCCCCCCCCCCCCCCCCCCCCCCCCCCCCCCCCAAAAAAAATAAATAAATAAATAAATAAACGGGACAGTAGCATTTCCTATTCTGCAAGCTAAACAATAATTTCCTTTTATTTTAAAAAACGACAAAAGTACTAATTTCATCCCTAATCTTTTTTTGCTGTCAATTTCGTCCATAATGTTTCACATTTTAGTTAATTTTGTCATTTGACTACCTTCTTTCGATAAATTAACAATTAACGACAGTGTATTTTACTTTTCAATCTGAGTTAGGATTTGGGTTATATCATTATGCACGTAGATTCTGTCAATAATTTTTTTGCTAAATAAGAGCAAAGGATAAAATTGACCGAAATGTGAAACATTGGGGATAAAATTGACAGTTTGGAGATGAAATTAGTACTTTTGCCTTGAAGAAAAAAACAAGAGAGAGCAGGAAACAAGTATATCAACATGAAATGAAGAAAGGCAGCATAAGCACGCACAGAGAGACCCCTAATGAGAAATTAATAATTTTGTGTTGTGGGAAGCAAGAGAGTGAAGTGAAGAAAAAGGTAGGGTTACCTCGAGATTGAAGTTGGGAAGTGGGGGCAAGTCTTTGAGAAAATCAGAGGGCTTTTTGGAGCTACGGCGCATTTCTTCCTCAACCAAACGGTCAACCTCAGACTTGACTCTGGGATCGGCGTAATCGTCGTCGATGTAAGGCAATGCATCGATGATTTCAGCGTCGGAAGCCGTTGGACGAGCATAAGAGCGAGGAGCTTCCAACATCAGGATTTCGCCGTCGTTTTGATTCGCCATAGTTGCTGTATCAAAACCTCACTGCGATTCTCAGTCGGCGAGAGCCAACGAGATTTTTTTTTTGAATAATAGCGAACCGTAGAGCGGTGGGAAGATCCTGCTAGGCACATCTTATTGGGCCGGGCTTTGAGCCCAATGTTGAACTAAAGAAACTTAATAAAAATATAAGATTAATAATATAGTAGGATGAAAATTATCACCGATTTTGGTGTTGTCAACTAAATGTTTACCATTATACTTCATGTATATTAGAAAAACAGTTTTCTTCATAAAAATAGATGACAAAGACTTCTCTATATATTTGA
>QANZ01006166.1:27178-50735 GCA_003254925.1 Chamaecrista fasciculata
GTAAAGTGTTACAAAACTCTTCCAAACATTCCAATTTAATCTTTAAAAATATTAAAAACCCTAAACCCTAAAACTCTAAATCCCTGAACCCCTAATCCCTAAACTCTAAACTCTAAATCCTAAACCTTAAAAAAATTACACATCACCAGAAATTTACAAAAATTACACATCACAATTTTTTACACATCATCATAATCTTCATCACAACTAAGCATCATCATCAGGCACAGCGTCGTCATCTTCTTCCCCAATTTGGATTTCACCATCCTTCCAATACTCTACATTCATCTTTCCCATGTATAAATGCAACACAACACTTCATTACGAACCAAGAATTGGATTTCAATGAAGCGGCTCTCGTGGCTTTCTTTCCTTCTTTAGAATATCCCTTTTCTTTGAAAGTAGTCCCAGACTCCCAGGGACTAAAGGAATAGCACAAGCGCTAATCTAAGGATAGTTTCATTCCTTCCCTAAGGATGGTTTCAATCAATCCCTAAAGGGATGAAAAGAGAGCTTCTAAACAGAGTCCTGATGTGTTATATACTTTTTCTTCCCGCTTTGCTCTACTGCCCGGTTCGATTGACTCATGTCAAAGAATGACTTAGATAGAGATATGAGGTTGTCTTACTAAGCGTCGAATCATGGCCACCTTCCTTTTTGAGTGAAGGTGAAAGATGAATGTAGAGTATTGGAAGGATGGTGAAATCCAAATTGGGGAAGAAGATGAGGACGCTGTGCCTGATGATGATGCTTAGTTGTGATGAAGATTATGATGATGTGTAAAAAATTGTGATGTGTAATTTTTGTAAATTTCTGGTGATGTGTAATTTTTTTAAGGTTTAGGATTTAGAGTTTAGAGTTTAGGGATTAGGGGTTTAGGGGTTTAGAGTTTTAGGGTTTAGGGTTTTTAATATCTTTAAAGATTAAATTGGAATGTTTGGAAGAGTTTTGTAACACTTTACAATTTTATTTTGAGGATTTGGGACTAAAATGAATGAAGATGTTGAAAAAAAAGGGGGAATTGAGAATAATAGAATAAAAATGGGTCAAGGACCTAATTGTTGAACTTAAACTTTTTTTTAGGGTTTGGGATTTTAAGGTTTAGTGTTTAGGGTTTTTAATATTTTTAAGGACTAAATTGGAATGTTTGAAAGAGTTTTGGGACACTTTACAATTTTATTTTGAAAATTTGGGACTAAAATGAATGAAGATGAGAAAAAAGAGGGGGAATTGAGAATAATATAAATAAAGATGGGTCAAGGGCCTAATTGTTCAACTCAGACTTTTTTTTAGAGTTTAGGGTTTGAAGTTTTAGATTTTAGGGTTTTAGGGTTTGGGGTTTTAGAGTTTAGGGTTTTAAATATTTTTAAGGACTAAATTGGAATGTTTGAAAAAGTTTTGGGACACTTTATAATTTTATTTTGAGGATTTGGGACTAAAATGAATGAAAATGATGAAAAAGAGGGGGAATTGAGAATAATGGAATAGAAATGGGTCAGGGACCTATAAGTACAATGAGGAAATGCTGATGTGTCACTATTTTATGACGTGGCAGCTCTTTTTTTTTTAAAAAAAAAACCATGATGGGTGCTGACGTGACCATAACGGGACACATCAGCGTCCGTTATGGCCACGTCAGCTTTTTTATAACGACAATATGACGGAGGGACCAATTAGTGCAGCGTTTGCAAAATTCGGGGACCGGCTAGTACAATGGGTAAAATTCAGGGACCTATCTGTCAGCGAGTGCATAAATCAGGGACCGAAAAGTTATTTTACTCTTTTTCAAACATATCACCATATATAGAGCTAGCAATGGATTGGATTGGTTGTGAACCGTTAATTTTCCGAAACATAACAAATACGTTACAAAATAATTGTATTCATGGAGCACGACAATCAGAAAATATTCAACGAACTATTGAATATATGACATGAACGAATAACAAACTCTAATGGTAATCTACCATGGATCTTTCTGACTTTTCTACTCATTTGGTGACCAATGTAGAAAATCTCTCTGTAACATGTTTCTTCTCTCCTTTGTAATTTGCAATCAGTTGTTGCAAAAATACATTTGCCTTCAAAATAGCTGATTAAGGGTCAGTTATAATAAAATTTGCTTTGATTATAATCGTAGTGTAATTATAATCAAAGTTGATTATTTTTGTAGTGGTGTTTGGATGATTGTCGATTACTTGGTGTGAAATTATTAAAATGGGTATGTAATGATTATGGTAGGTGAATAAAAAGTAAGGAAATTGATAAATTGTATAGGGGTAGAAATGGAAGAAAAAGTTGGAAAAAGTAAGGTGTGATTTGATTGTGTTTGGATATGATTCTTGCTTGAAAAATAATCAAATTATGTTACTATTTGTCTTGAAAAGCGTGAAAACATGATTATAATCATGTGCAACTCGGGGGATGATTATTTTGTTTGGTCCACCGAATTAATTTTTGCCTATGTAATGGTGGACCAAAAGGACTAAAATGTACAATCATAGCTCGACATTTGGTGGACCACCGAAAAATATGGTCCACCGTTTCGCAGCAGATGAGAGAGAACAGAGGAACATAACGCGGACCCGAAAAATTTATTGGATTTCCCCTAAAGCGTACAGTGGAAGGATCGAAGATAATTCCAACGGTAAAAAGAAAAGGCAAAAATTACAATTTGAACCCCCCCACCTCCGCAAAGCAGCCTCTCGACTCATCACCCTAGATATTCTCACATCTCCCCAACTTCCTCCCTCCTGTTGCCACCGGAAGCCACCAGTAGCCGCCGCTAGAAGCAGCAATTTGTGCAGAGCAACTACCTCAAGTGCACATTGGACGTCTTGGGCTGCAGATCTATTATATTCTTGCGAGTGAATCTTGAATTAGGGAAACAAGCATTGAACACGGAAGTGGATAACATTGTTGCCATATCCTCAGATGCATCATCCTACTAATGTAACCAACGAAACAAAGCTATAAGAAACCAGTATAAGAAAAGAGAAACTGTGAATCAAGTTCATCCACCTCCTTTTAAGTACCTCAGAGAAAGAGTTCATCGACAATTTCTTTCTTTAGTTAATTAGAAAAGAGAAACTGTGAATCAAGTTCATCGACAATTTCTTTCTTTAATTAATTATTTACCAAAAACGTCCCTACTTCACCTATAGAAACAATCAAGCCAAGCGATTGTAAACCTAGCTTGCCTCGTTTTTTGATTGAGGGCTTTTCAACAAAAGGGTGCTTACCTAGCGTCGATGGAGCCACAGTTGATCGTCGATGGAAGACAGACCACCCTCGGTCGTGCGCGAGACGGCGGTGCGGCGGAGGGCACAACGATGAAGGGCTATGGAAGGCGCGACAACAAAACCCCAAACTCGATTTGGGTTTCGATGGCTATGGCGTGAAATTTCATTTAGGCCGTATTTGCAATTTCACATTGAAAAATTTTGCCCAAATTCACATTTAAGCCCCAGGTCACAATGATTATGTACAACATGGTCCCTCATTCTGGTAATAGACCATTTTGCCCTTTGTGATTGGTGATTGATTGTATTAGAGTATAGGTAATTATAGGTGTATGTATAGGGATATAAGTGTAATTGAGTGTGTTTGATTATAAAAAAATAGGATTATAATTGAATCAAACAAAAAATGTAAACGGACACGCTTATTACGATTATAATCGTAACAGATTATAATTAAAGCGCAAACAAACTGGGCCTAAGAGTTCAAGAAATAAATATAGTGGCTGGTTGACCAGAAAAAAGAGAAACCAATATTATTCAAAGCTTCAAACTTGGATCATAATACGCCATTGTAGAGTTTTTCTTTGACTAATGGTAGTTGTATGTTCACCGGGGCTTCAAAATCACTATAGAAACCAGAAACCATCCACATAGAAGTTAACGATACCAACCCCCAAAGAAAATTGTCACCACTCAACACACCTTCGGTGAACATATTTTTGGTTGGTCCTTCAAAGGATTCTTCAATGTCATAGTTTTTCATCAATATTCAAGAATAAGCCATGTCTATAGTTTTAATTATTTTTTCTATTTAAAGGAAAAGAACTTGTATAAAATTCTTTATATGTTTATCATAAAGTCCTTCAAATCATAAATTTTGTTCATATTCTTTTTTGGGTAAATTGCAATTTGGTACCATGTGGTTAGGGGCGGTTCCCCTTTGGTACCCTGAAAGAAAAATTTTTGCATTGTGGTACCCCGTGGTTTGCTCCGTTAGCGATTTGGTCCCCTGAGGTTTTTTTCTGTTAGAATTNAACCACAGGGTACCAAATTGCAATTTACCCTTCTTTTTTTTATCATTGATTGTATAAAAAGTTATTTTATACACCCCTCTCTCTATGCCATAATTAGTCATACAAACGAAATTGTCATTTGTCCTGCTTTTATTAGGAAAACTTATAAGAAAAAGAACTTGACATAAGTTTATTCATTTCCCCTTTCCTCTTTCACTTCAAAGAAAAACTGAATTATGTAAGCAATCCTTTTTTTTAAATCAAATATGTAAACAATCCTTGGTACCCAACAGAATAGGAAAAAAAAGGAAAGAGAGAAAACCAAAAAGATAGGGGCCATGCCATCCATGAATATAAAAACAGATGAGATCCTAAATATCTTTTTCGTCTATACAGTAGTACTAACTACTGACAAAACCAGAAACTATAGTTCAAAGAGAAAGCTCCTTTAAAGACCTAGTTACAGCCAAAGAAGAGGCATTATACAACATTCATTACACTAACACAAAAAAATTTAGTACTGATATATATAACCAATACTAACAATTCAGCTCCTATGTCTCTTTTATTAATTCTTTCGGCAAAGTCTTTTTGAACCTCTTTAAACTTTTTTAACAATGATGCCTCGTGCTTTTCATGAAATGAAATTAATCTTTTCAAGTTTTTTTCTTTTCCTTTTGATTTTCACTTGAACCATAAATCATACTAAACTATGGGCTTGGCATATTTGCATAGAGGAGAGTGAAAAAAAGTTCAACCTCTGGTAAATTTTGTATAACTTGGATGAACTGATTTTTGCTGGGTTCTTCAAAGAGCAAAGGACACATCTGTGCAATTTGAGGCAACAATTTGGCCAGCGGTATGCCTGACATCACACTTCCTCCTCCAAACTTAGCCCCCATGAGATCCACTAGAGTATCCACCATTGCTTTCAGAGATATCTCTAAAATGCTCCCAAATTCAGAACTGAAAGAGTTAAAGGAGTGAAATTAATATGAAAGAATTTTCTTCTCCACTCTCCATGTTATGTGTCAATGAGTTCTAAGCTTATAGCTCTCCCATGACAGTACAAAGAACATGATAATGCTGATGATAGATACCATGTCAGTACCCCCATGAATGAAGCCTAAGCACTGGCTAAGAGTTTATACAGATATGCCATCAGTTTAACCCCAAATGACTGAGATTGACAACTCGCAATCATGAAAGATAATCCATCACGTGAATCTACTGTGTTTCTCAAATTGGTATTGCTATTAATAGAGGATTTCTTCCGAGAATGATAGGTTTTCTTATGATAATGCCAAGTATAATAGCATTAAATAGTTTAGACCATCATAAATGTTGGGTCTCATTTTCAAAGTTCATGTGAAATTAGTTGATATTATGCAGATCCTACATGACATAAATTCGAATCTGTTCTCTACTTCTAGAATTTTCCTTTACACGATTTCAGCAACGACCCATTGCAGCAGTGCGCACGAGGGAAGATCACAAGCACAGAACTTAAGAATATGGTTACCCTACATTAATTCAATTTCTATGGCTCTACTTATGATGTTAATGCTTTTGAGTTTTTCGCATCCTCGAGTCGTGAATCATGGGAGCCGATGGCACAAACCGAAGTGCTTGATAGCTCCTAGTTTCATGACTTTGGGCTGTTTTCGCTGTACTCCTTCACCGTTTTTTAAATAAATTTCTTCATTCTATAAAAAAAAAATTCAATTTCTATGGCAAGTTGTTATTAGAAAATGCATTTAACACACATATATACCTTGTTAACACAGCTTGTGCCTCAGCCATAAGTTGATCAAAGTCGATCACACCAGAAGAAACTGGATCATCACTGGTGGAGGCTGTTGTGTGTGACTTAACATCCTCAGGCATCATGTACTTTACCCAAGAATGAGGACTTACCGTGCTCATGAATGTATCAAGTATCTGCATGATAGTATCGTGAAGTGCTGTACTGTTGAAGAAGCTTCTCAAATTTTTTCTGCACGTAGAAATTATTTAGCCCATTTCTAACCCAAACGATTCTAAATCACTTGTGCCTCCCTCTATAAATTTAGAAGCTTGCACAAACAAGTAGATTGCATAAATGTGCTAACATTGTTGAAAGTGTAGATTTTTCATAATGTTAAAAAACAGTTCAGGTAGGTGTTAACTGTCAAGTAAAAAGATATGTACAGAATTATGCCAAGGACTTAATGGTTTCTCAATTCAGAAACTTGGTCAACAGAAGTTTGAAAACTCGGAAATTTTCAAAAAAGATTAGACTATAATATGGTTATATATATATATATCATTGCTACCAAGCTCTCCAATAAGAACATAACAGATAAAAATTAGGAAGAAATTCAATCATGTAGTAATTAATTGTAACATATTAAATCAGTTGTCATGTTGTAATTGGAGGATGTGATAGGAAATATATAAAAGTTGCACCTAAGTTTTTTTCCTAAAAAAATCAGACTTGGCCATATTGACAATTCATATTTCGAGCATCTTCACAAAAATATTCCCGCAGCCCCAACTTGAAACATTTAAGCTTGTTCTATACCTCAGGAAAAAGAAATGTCAAAATTCTCAAATATCCCAGGCAAGTCTCTTAATGATTGAGATTTAATTTACATATAATCAACCAAAAAAATAGGAAAAGAAACCTCACCCTTTGAGAACTTCAGTTGATGCCACCTCCATATCAGAAACCAAGGCAGGCATACCATATTGAGAGAGAAAATCCACACTTTCAAGAAATCTCTGCTGGTCGTCTCTATCAACAACATCTCTACTCTCCTGCATATAAATAGGAAGGCAATGATCTTAAAATACACTCCTTCAATTGATAGGACAGTTTTGAAACTTCTGTAATAACCTTGTGATTTGATCTATGCGTTTATTTAACTTATGTGGACAGCAAAGAACTTTAACTATTTATTCTAAAGGCCCTACTCCCAATTAAGTTCATCATCCAGGTTTGCCAGTATCTTCATTGATAATATGTTTCAACAGTCATGTTAAATACTTTTCTAGTCCAGTCAAACTGCAATTAATATACCCAAGTCTGAACTTTTGTAACTTGACAGTCTGTACCTCTTACTGCTATCCAACTAAACACATCAAGTAAGGCCATAATTTAATTATAAAGGTTTGAGGTAAAAAAGACAGAACAAAGCTCTTCTACTCCTTTGGTAACGGTAATTGCATGAGAAATTATCATAACATGACAAATTCAGGCGTATTTCACTACTTCACAGCATCAACACACCACATCAAGCCTTTGAGTGTATTGGTAATGAAAGAATTAGCATTACTTTGTAAAAAGGAAATATAACAATAATGGATGGTTTCGCAGTGATTAGTTTGTCATCGCTGTGGATCAGTATGCCAGGGGGCACTCTATAATATGACTGCAACTAAAATCTTAACATTCAAAAAGATATATTTTATTAAAGGAAAACTAGGCAAGCAGAAACTTTTATGAGATGGTGAATCAATCGAAGAAAGTCCCAGAAAAAAGTGTGAAAAAGGATTGCTATGAAGTGACAAATTAAGTGTTTATATGTTATAAGTTGTAAAATCAATTGGTTTACTTAGTTGACACCTTCAAATCTCCAGGGCGATGAGAAGACTAAGTACCACATTAAGTAGGAGTTTCCACATCAAAGACAGATGACAAAATCAGTGTCAAGAATTCTGATTTCCCAAGAAGTCTTGTCACTTCAGCTGTAAACAATGTCAAAAGGTTTTACCTGGGGTTGGTGTAAGTTTAACTGAAGCAAGTAGAATGACTTGAAGAACAAATCCAGGAAGATCCAATGGGACTAAGAACTGAAAGCTAACTAATTAGCTGAGTCAGTATCCTCTATTGAAGGATGATTAAAGGCTATATCCCATCTACCACAAACCCTTAAGGACAACACAGTCATATCATACAATTCTGAAAGTGGGTGTGCATCTAACTCCAGTTGCTACTTATGAGCAAAAATCAATGGCGAGAATTTATACTTTGCCTATTTCATAAATATATCCTGAAGTTTCCATAAACAATGACAATATGGAGCAAGGATCATGAAAATCCTGACTTGGCGATGGTCCATACCACAGCCACATCAACTAATGCAACATGTTGTATGCAAGAGCAAGGATCCTTAGGCAGCCAAGGATACCAAGTAAATCCCTCGTATTAAAATTAATGTTATTTTAGTAATAGCTAAGTTGATAAAAACTAGTTATTGTTATGATACAGGAAGAGGAAGTGGGGAAGAAGGAACTTTTTCCACAGTTTGATCAAAGTGGCATGTCATCACCACTAAATTTAAAATGATTATCAGATTATGATTATATGGAATTGCCCCATAAACTTGTAAAAAACACATGCTTACAACAGCCTTCTTACATAAGATATTGTTAAATAAACTTATACAATAGCATGACGTAAACTAAGAATAACCTAGTGTCACTTAGCTCACCCAAATTTTCTTCATCACACGTTTACTTTAAAGTTGATGATGAAAGCCAAGAGGTCGTAAACAGAACTGATGTGCATAAAACCAGAAACACAGGTAGGTAAAGTGTCATTTTATGGCCATGGCTAGGGAAAGTCACGAACCCTAAGTGGTAGCAGGGTTATCATACTATTCCCACAACATATGCGTTATGTTCCTTTATCCACAGAAACAACAGAAGTTACAGTTCAAAAAATTTTAAATATCCTCAGGTGCTAGGTTTTTCCCCCCTTAAATCCATATATAATAGTACTGTCCAAGTTTGCATAGTAAACAAAAGATACTGCCAATAGATGCCAATCAGCTGACAGTTGTGAATAGGCACTATATTCCCAGCATAGAAAGAATGGCAAAACTTTGTTTACAGTAGAAGTTGGTAAAGATGATGTTACAAGGCAATCAAAATACTACTTCACTTTTTTTTTTCCTGATATGGACGTTAATGACTGTTTCCTTCCAAAAGCTAAAGCTTTTAAGAGAAGGATTGTAAGTCTGTAATAGATGTAATTAGTATCTCTAACATACCCTCTCATGTGAAAGTAGTTTGTGCTCAGATTTTATTTAATTAGAAGAAAGGGAGGAGCAAGTATAAAAAAACTTGATCACTTAAGTCAAGGATCAGTTCATCGCCAAAACTTAAAAATTTTTAGGAGGAGGCCCATTACTGATTTTCTTAATCTATCTAACAATAGGCAGATGTTTGGGATGAAATCATGAAAAGAATAAGGACAGATAGAGGCTAGTACCATGGAATTGGAACTTCCAAGACTTCGAGCAGTATCAATATATAGATGCCTCCCCAGTATATTGACTTGAACTTTTATATATAAGCTAAGCATTGTTGTTGCCCATATTGACAATGTCATTCTTGTAAAACCTAGACAAAATAGCATAAAGCATTTAGAACGGCCAGACAATTTAACAAAGCCACAAAGCTAAGGTATGATAAATGTCTAAGACAAGAGCAGATTCATACTCCAAATTTTGAGTCTTTCCCATAATTCTAGTTTCTCTGTACTTGTTAACGTGTTTGGCTGACCCTTCCCTTGAATTAGCCTCTCAAGAAGTTGAGAAAGATCCAGATCTTCGGCTACCCGACAACTTAAATTGTGCAACGCATGAGGCAACGTTATTGTATCAGAAATTCTCTGAATATTTTCAAAGTGTGCTTGCATCCTATCAAAGTCAACATTAAAAAAAGCACGTCACTAAAATTGTTTTTTTTTCTTTTTCTTTTTCCCTTTTGAAAGGGTGGTTAAAGAAAATGAAGCTGAGAATTCAGAATTGCACTTAACTGAGCCTTAATGAACTCCTCATTTTCTCTCTGAAGCTCAAGTTCTTTCTCCAGCGCATCAACCCTACTTCTGTGAGCACCATACAGCTTATACAAAAAGTAACCACTTCCTAAAACACCAACAGTAACGAAAATCTTCCTCCTATGCCGTCTCCAAAAATTCCTAATATACAGTAAGAGATAAACAAGGACCCATCACAAAAATGCAGAAACGCCTAAACATCAACGACGAAAATGCAATTAGTCAATCAAGAATAACATCACCCTCTATATAGATTAACACAAGTTCACATTTTGATTCCTCATCAGATTACAAATCAAACACATAAAAAAGAACAATTTAACAGATACCCAACTGACGAAAGACATTGAAGTTTGAGAATTTACCTCACAGAAAGCATTTTGGTGTTACGAATACCAAAATCCCACCACCATGCCTTCGCTTTGTACGCATCCACCAGGGTTGTTCAGGATAAATCAAAAAATGAAATAATAGAGAAGCTATCAATGAATAATAAGCTTTGGAAAAGTAGCCCCTTAAACAATAAATGCACAACAGCACAAGTGGGTATTGTAGGTAGTCAAAGAAACGAAGATGGAAAAGCTTATCGGAGAAGAGAAAGTCCAAGGAAGAGACATGAACGAGAGAGAGGTAAAGCTTCAGTCTTGGAATCGAATCATAGAGGCGTTTCTGTGAGGAATTATAGTCTATCGTTAGATACTGTTTGAGTGTAAAACATAGAGAAAAGGGAAAAAGAAAAGATCCAAAGGAAAAAAAGAGGCAGAAGATTTTTTTTTTCCCAAGTAGCGTATTAATTTTTGGTTAAAAAATCAAATTGATCCTCAAACTATAGAACGAATGTTATTTTGGTCCTACAACTACTTTTTGTTCCATCTTGACTTTCAAACCTTTTTTTTATTGAGAAAACCTACTTTTTGGTCCCTCAATTGTTACTGAGTCAACAATTTAGTCCATAAATTGTAGGATAATATGAATCGATCCCTCAATTTTACAATTTCGTCTACGTTTTAGTCCCTGAGCTGATAATCGTCANTTCAAACCTTTTTTTATTGAGAAAACCTACTTTTTGGTCCCTCAATTGTTACTGAGTCAACAATTTAGTCCATGAATTGTAGGATAATATGAATCGATCCCTCAATTTTACAATTTCGTCTACGTTTTATTCCCTGAGCTGATAACCGTCAGTTAACTAGATGATCTGGTCATTATGTAATGACGTGTCACCGTTAAGTATTGATTTTATAATTAAATTAAAAAAATAAAATAAAAATTGATGAACTTTGAACAAGGGCTTTAAGTAATTCCTCCAAAAGTGAGCATGCATTTTGACAGAGGGTACCAAAAAATTTTCAAAAAATTACAAATAGGTCCCTGGATACATATTATATAGGGACTAAAATGAAAAATTTAAAATTTTTTTGGGGTCAATATGTAATTTTTGTAAAATTTATTATGGTTAAAATTACAAAATAGCTCCAAAGGGTACCAAAGTGTTAATGGAGAATACCATAGGGTACCAAAGTGTCAAGTTTCAAACTACAGGGTACCAAAGTGAAATATGGTCAAACCACAGAGTACCAAAGTGTAATTTACCCTTAATTTTAAAACAACTATGAGATGGTAACTGCCATAGCATAGGGATCTCAGGAACAAAAACTTGATGATTATTCGAAAAAAGGCTTTGAACATTGGATAACACATTCAACAGAATGACAATGGCCTGATTAGGATTCATATTCTTATGTTGGAAAATAAGAGAATTCGTTAAATGCCAAATTGTCTACAACTTCTTGATGCCCAGAATAAATGACAGCCATGAACCAATCAATAACAGAATCCAGACCCAACAAACTAGGAATTGCACCCAAGGGTGAGCCAAACCAAATCAGGTGACTCCATTCACAATGTAAAAACAAATGAGTTAAAGATTCAAAATCAGAGCCACATCTTGGACAATCAAGACCCACATCAATATCTCTTCGCATAAGATTCAACCTTATTGATAAAGCATCATGAATAAATCTCCTAATAAAGTCCTTAATTTTTGAAAGTAAAGGCAATTTCCAAATTTTGGACCAAACTGGAGAAGTTGCAGAGGAAGAAGCATAACACAAGTGGTCTCTGATAAAATGGTAAGCAGATCTCACTAAATAATAACCATGTCGTTCAAAAGGCCACACTAACTGATCTTGTTTATTACACCATGTTAAAGGAATTGATCTGATGGTCAAAGCTTCATGAGGCAGAAATAATGAATCAATCAAAGACTCAGACTAGGTTCGATTAACACGATTAATTAAATCAAAAACCCAAATAGTGTCACAATTAGGAGGGTTCAAACTACAACACTTTGATCCATTAGAAGATGGCATCCACTTAGCTCTCCAAATATTTATATTAGCACCATTTCCCACTTTCCAATAAGCACCATTTTCTAGAATCCATCGTGTCTGAAAAATACAACGCCAGGTATAACTTGGCATATGACCCAAAGTAGCATCCATAAAAGAACCGTGAGGAAAATAACGACCTCCCAACACACGTGCCACCAAGGAATCTGGTTTTTGTAATAGACACCACCCTTGCTTACCCAATAAAGCCTCATTAAATTGTGAAAGACATCGAAAACCAAGACCACCCTTTGATTTAGGCTGACACAAAGTTTTCCAATTTATCCAATGCATATTCTTTGAGTGCACATCATTTCCCCACAAAAAATTAGACATCATAGACTCTAAATTTTGAAAAATAGAATCTGGAATCTTAAAACAACTCATAACATAAGTGGGAATAGCTTGTGCAATAGATTTAAACAACACTTCTTTGCCTGCCCTTGAAAGACATTTCTCCTTCCACCCTGAAATCTTCTTACCCAAATGGTCTTGCAAACTAGAAAAAATTGCCTTCTTTGATCTACCAATACAAGTAGGCAAACCAAGATAATAAGAATGACTCTCAACTGCCTTAATACCCATCCGACCTTGGATCAAATTTTTACAATTCAAAGAAACATTTCGGCTACAAGAGAGTTCAACTTTTTCTAAATTTACACGTTGACCATAAGCATTTTCATAGGCTTTAATAAGAGAGATAACTTCACAAGCAGCACGTTCAGTAGCAATAGTAAAAATGATACTATCATTAGCAAAGAAAAGATGATTAATTTATGGTGAGTGTCTACCAATCTTGATCCCCTTCAAACACCCAAAAGATAGAGCTCGACTCAATAATCCAGAAAAAACTTCAGCACACATAATAAACAAATAAAGAGAAATGAAATCTCTTTGTCTAAGACCTCGTTGGGGAAAGAAATGGAAATATGTAGAGCTCTCTGCTAACCCATCAACTTATAAACTGTTCTAAAAATCGCTCCCACACTGCTTCTTTGGCAATTTTCTTCTTCTTTGCTTCATCTTCTTCAATTTCAGTTTTAGATCTAAAGAGGAGTTGTGATACTTACAATTTCTTCCTTATAATTTTATCTTCTTTAGTTGTTTTTTATTTAAATAAGTCAAAACTTCAGTCCCCTAAGTTCGGTGGTGATTTTTTTTAGATCTTTTTGTGGTTGTACTCTATCTTTTGAAAAGAATTGTTCCAATACTAGATCAACTCAAATTTGAGCATCTATGCCGAAAAGTTTTCGATCTACTGTCAAATTTATGAAGAAGTTTAAGACATCTTCGTTTGTGAATAAAACTACTTTTCTTGATACACAGGGATTATGATTGTAAATGTTATGTTGACAACATCAAGATTAATAATACTTTTCATCCTAAGGGTGCTTTTCATATAGGATTAGTTGTACTTTTATGAACGATTGTAAGTGACGTTTGTTTTTTTTTAAATCTAATTTGGCTTTGATTCTTTTAAAAAAAAGATAATACATTTGTAGAGCGGAAAAATATCAAATGTTAATCATAATTAGTAAGATCCAAGGAAATAATAAAAATACTTAAGAGTATAGTTTAAATTTGAAATTTCAAAAACAAAAACTAAGGAGTATAATTAAGTGGTAGAGATTTGACTATTTTTAACCAAATGCCAGGGTACGGTGGATCCCCTAAATAACATTTAGTTATTCAAAAAACAAAATAATAATTCTTTAAATTCTCAAACATCTATACTAAAATTGTAATTTTAGCCAAACATATTATTTACTATATTTTGACACTAATTTTAGAAGTTAAATACCATAAATGTTTGTTTTGTTACAAAATATCATATTCTAAAGAAGTAAAGATTTACATTTAGATATTTGAGTATAAAAACAATTCTGATATATAAAAGTTGTTTGAATATAAAATCATTAAAAAAAATTTCTCATTACTATTTGAAGAAAACTTAATTTTATTCATAATAATATTACAATATTTTATAAATTTTTGTTCATAAAACTTGTATGAATACTTAACAAATTTTTTAAACCTCTTGTATAATTCTTCTATTTTCTTTAAGAAATAAATTAAAAATTCTTAATTTTAGTTAAAATATTTTGTTAAAAAAAAGTTGTACACTCTTGCTACTTAATTTTAAGGTCAAAGGGTCATTTTGATTCTAAATGTATGTTCTAATATTCATTTTAATCCTTTATGTTTTACAATGTTCAAATTGGTAAGTGTTGACAAAATGTTTCATTTTGGTCATATTTCTCTCTTTTCTCATTTCAAGTTCAAAAGACTTGTTAAGAGTAACTCGTAGTTTTGAATTTATCGGATTCGAACTTAAAACGAGAAAAATATGATTAATTTTACTTGTTTGACAGTGAAATGAACAGTTTACTTTCAGAACCAATTTGACCTTGACAACACAAACTGGATAAAAAAAGTACCTATTGAGAACAATACGTAGCTCTGAACTGGTCATATTTGAAATTAAAATGAAATAAATATGAGTATATGACTATATTCAATAGTTTGAGACAAAAATAAAATATTTTACCAACATTTAGAACCAATTTGAATATTTTGAAACATATGAGACCAAAATTAACATTAAGACATGCATCTAGGACCAAAATGATCCTTTAACCAAATTTTAATTAAAATATATTTTTGTTAGCAAAAAACAATTATGTTTGTGCATCCAGATCCAGATCCGTAACCCGAACCCAGCGACCCGGTTTCACCGATGTTCTCCAACAAAAGTCAAAAACCCTAATTTGCTCTCAGGAATGAGCACTATATATACTTTCTATCACCATTGCCTTTCATTCTGCTTCAAAAGCCTGAGAGGCACAAACCCTAAAGCTCAACTGCGTGAAATTCACTGAGACACACAAAAATGGCAGAGGGGCTTGTTCTACGTGGCACCATGCGTGCCCACTCCGACATGGTCACCGCCATTGCTGCTCCTATCGACAACTCCGACATGATCGTTTCCTCTTCCCGCGATAAATCCATCGTTGTTTGGCAACTCACTAAGGAAGAGAAGACTTACGGTTTTCCTCGCCGCCGTCTCAACGGCCACTCTCACTTCGTCGAAGACGTCGTTCTCTCTTCCGACGGCCAATTCGCACTTTCCGGCTCCTGGGACGGCGAGCTCCGCCTTTGGGACCTCGCCGCCGGCGTCTCTGCTCGGCGATTCGTTGGCCACACCAAGGATGTGCTTTCCGTTGCTTTCTCGATTGACAATCGTCAGATCGTGTCGGCTTCCCGTGACCGCACGATCAAGCTCTGGAACACTTTGGGTGAGTGCAAGTACACAATTCAGGACGCTGATGCGCATTCTGATTGGGTGAGTTGTGTTAGGTTCAGTCCGAATACGCTTCAGCCCACTATTGTTTCGGCTTCGTGGGACCGAACTGTGAAGGTTTGGAACTTGACGAACTGTAAGCTGAGGAACACGCTTGCTGGTCATACTGGGTATGTTAATACTGTGGCTGTTTCTCCTGATGGGTCGCTTTGTGCTAGTGGTGGGAAAGATGGAGTGATTCTGCTTTGGGATTTGGCTGAAGGGAAGAGGCTGTACTCACTTGATGCTGGTGCGATCATTCATGCGTTGTGCTTCAGTCCTAATAGGTACTGGCTCTGTGCGGCTACAGAGCAGAGCATTAAGATCTGGGATTTGGAGAGCAAGAGCATTGTGGAAGATTTGAAGGTTGACCTCAAAACTGAAGCTGAAAAGGCTGATGGCGCTACTGGTGGCCAAGGAACCAAGAAGAAGGTGAGTTTTTTTAGGATTTTGTTTTGGTTATTGCCTTTTTATGTTTATGTACCTTTTTATCTGTTGATAGGATGATGACCACTGTTGATGTATTATTTTTTGCCATTTGGATTCATTTTCTAATTTTTTTCTATATTATTGTTGTATAAAGTATAAACAACTAGTTTAATCTGCCTGGTGATGCTTTAGTCATGGTTGAACATTGTTTTTTAATTTGTCTAATTCCGCCTTATGCCTGGTAAAATTTCTGCGTCTGAGAGAGATTTTGCCCAGCTAATTCATCTTCCTCCTTTGGTCATCAAACGTTTGATATCCGTTTGGTACACACATGTGCTTTACTTGTTTTTAACTTTGAATTAAGTGCTACACATGTGCTTTACTTGTTTTTAACTTTGGATTAAGTGTCTACAGTGTTGTTTAATTGGTAGACACAAGCTTGCTTGTTTGATTCATGTGTATTTAATCTGATATAGTGCGCTTTCATCCTACAGTGTTCTGTTTTGCTCTGATATGATGTATCCTTCCCTCCTACAACCTTTTTTTTGTTCAGTCTCTTATGTTTGTCTAGTTTTTCTATTACTTGTTCATTGAACTATCCCATTTTACATTTGTTATGTAGAGCTTGCAAGGTTTATGTAAATTTTCATTGGAAATCTGAAGGTGTAACTAAGTTTTCCTTGTTTGATGGAGGATTGAGTATTGATTTTTCTTATAGGTCATAGCTGAACTGGGCAGTAAACTTTCTTTAGTCTTGTTATGTTCGGTCATACATATGAGAGTGTAGATTAGTCCTGATTATTGAGTTATATTCTGAGGTAGAATTTTCAGGGTCTTCAAAATGTAGAGAAGATTGAGATATTGCCAGTGTTGACTCATCAATCATCATCTGATTTCATTTTCTCATGCTTGTCCTTGTCTTGAGTAATACTGTTTTCATTTAAGGCGTTGATATATTTTGTTGGTGCTGTCTCGCAGATCATCTACTGTACTAGTTTGAGCTGGAGCGCAGATGGAAGCACATTGTTCAGTGGGTACACTGATGGTGTGATCAGAGTTTGGGGCATTGGTCGCTATTAGTAAAACTTGTCAGTAATGTTGAGACGAATCTGTTTGAAATTTTGAGATGAAACGAGTTACTATTTAATGTAGAACAGTATGAAAAGTTTTTTTTTTTCATCTTTTTAGGCTGTTGATGATTGAATCTTTGTTGGTTCCAATTTTATGTTAAAAAGATAATGGCCTTGAAGCGGCCTTTTATTTTGTTTAAGAGTTCAGCTTTTGTCATTAATTATTGCATAGTGTTGTCGATGTTATCTTATGTTCATGAACCAAAAATACAATTTTGGTATAATTGTTGACGTGAGTCATGGGTACGCGCAGTACAGCTGTGATGTATAAAAATAATTTGTTCAAATTAAATGTTGGTTTACTATAGAGCTTATGCGAAAGAATCAAGTGCTAGGTTATTTACATTTAGGCAAAAATAAAACGTGGCCCGTTTATATATATGAGTTTGAGGTTTGAGTAGATGGAATATTTATCGGGGGATGTGGGGTGCTCCAAATACAAATACTAATCGATTTGATTGAAACTATTGTATGAATTCTTATTTAAATTTTTTTTATCTTGCGTCATCGATAAGTTTATATTCTATTAGTCACAATATTAAATTTAAATGTTGAGTATATTTACTACTATTAAAATATTTACAAATTAAAAGTAGTTATATATTTATAACTTTGATCAAGAAATACAATCCTATTCTATTTTTTTTATTGTTTTTCATGAGTGTTAGTAGTATAGTATAATGTATATGACACATAGTAATAATAAGTAATTACATAATTTAAATTTGTTAATACAAAATATCACATTTTAACCACAAATATATTACATTTGAAGAATTTATCATAATAAATTATAAACACAAATATATTGCATTTTAGGACTTTATCATAATAAATTATGAGAATAACTATATATCAGCAAATTTTAATTTTAGTTCTAACTTCTAATTTGTTATTTATAGAACTGGTTGCTCTAGATTGATAATATTGCTCAATTGTTTTCAGACAAATTTACAAAAACAAATAAGATCAGTCAACCGAGGCCTAAATATATCTAGCTCTAAGAATCTATATAAAGGGCAATAGAATGATTTCACTTGCTCTATAGTTCAACACGTTAAAAAGATGTCATGGAACATTAAATACTACCAAAAATTAGTAATTTCATATAGAATATACCTCTGGATTTTGCATTAGTAGTTGACGGGTAAAATTACTAGTTTTCTTCAAGGCATAAACTCAAAGCCTCCAATATTTCCAATACACAGAATGTTTAGTGTGCCATGCCGAAAACTGTGTATACAGGACATAGCTCAGCTAAACTGCAGGATTTGTACAAGCAAATCTTAATGGTGATCACCGCCAAATCCTAATTACATTGTCATAAATGCCACTATATAGCCACTTCACAACTTCCTTTAATCTATACCTTTGGAGCACAGTCTTTGACTATGGTGCCCTCAGATGTACATCTAAACACTTAAACTTCCACTTCTGATGCCTAATACTAATACCTTCACATGTACATCTGCTGACTCTCATGATTTCAACACCATCATAGCTGGCTGACTGTAAAAGATAATGCTATCAAAGTTTCTGCAGCATACTTAGGCATTTCTTTAAATATTAAACTATGAAGAATAGCCCAGACTCCAGATTTACAGGATTAAGCTTTGGATTGCAGTTAATGTACCCAAGTGGCAAATACTAAGTGAACTAGAAAGGTGTGGTCGTATGGTGGATTCCTCAAATAACAGTATACCAGCATTTGTAAATGAAATAAATGAAATTGGTGATAAAATATTAAAATTTAACTTTTCATTTGCTTTTGGACTCAGACTCCCACAGATAAGTTCCTTGCACATCCAAGATTGTAAAAAAAAAACATTATATAGATGACCAACCTATTAGAGCATTGGGTTCCCGTCCGTCGTTCTAAAACAGAAGCTACAGACTGCCAGTTACTAACACCAAAAAGTGCTACAGCACAACAAAGTTGAGAATCTTCTTCCTCAGTCCATTCACTATATAACATTGAAGGATTTAAACTCCTTTGGTATCGTGCCAAACATTGAAATGGAGTCCTATTTGTGTTTAGTGATGCAGCAATATCAAACCAGTTCCTACCGCCCCTTTCTTGGACTGCACTCAAGAGAAACTTGTCCTCTTCAGAAGACCATTGACTAAGATTGATCAAGGGATCTTCACAATTTAACCACCTGTGGGCATTAACCATAATAAACTAGTGAAAATCAAGTATTGGAAGTTTGCAATACATACATGAAATAATAGGGAGTCATTGCATAGTTTATACTATATAAAATATGTGTGTCACAGACATCTGTGATGACAATCATCACAGACATATTAAGCACCACCATGTTAAAAAATGTCATGCGCAGTCCCACCTGCATAATTTGTGCTTGCACTATTTGAAATCCAAAAGAGGTAAACAGTCTGTGATGCTATCGTCATAGATGCCTGCAACACTTGAGAGGAAGATGCTCTTCACAAAATGAAAAACATTAAATGATAGTTAAAAAACTGATTGGAAAGGACCAAGAACATAACAGAACATGCTGGTGAAGCAAATAAATGAAACAAACACATGTACAATGCATATGCCATATATCAGTAGATGTTTTAAAATAATGGTCATGGGACAGCACACTAATATTTCATGTCTCAATCAGTTGTTTCATGGTTAAAAGGAATTACTGGAATCTACTAGTTAAACTAACAGATATTGCATATAAAATCTACTCAGATCATTCGCCAAATATTTAGTCTGAAAAAATTTAGATTCGCCGAGGCTTTCCTTCTCTCAAAGAAATATTCTGCAGTCCATCACACATAAATTACTATATCTCACAATATGACTCTTCATCTCATGGTACAGCAACACCACAGAGGTGAAATCGTGTTGTTGTAAAGCACAATGGATATATAGGGCATTGTATGACTAAATTCAAAGGATTTGGAGTCCTACTAATTCTGGCTCAGCTATTTTTACAACACCACGGGCATCTTGGTAACTTGGAGATATTTTTTGGTAAGAGTTTGAACCATTGACAACATCCATAACCCCAACATAGACATTTATAATAGGACAACTGCTTAGTCCATTTGTAAAGGCCATTAATTATTGTAGTGACCAAAGTGTACATGACTGATATTTACATAATTACTACTACTTTGTTATCTTAAAAAAGATTATGCCTATCAGAATGTTTACTTCCATCATTTCTTTCAACATTGTTGAACATTCTATTTCAGAGAAAACATTTGAAACCTAACCCATAAACCAGCATATTAAGCTTGTATAGTGAAATTATTTCAGAAGCATAATAAGTCAACATAGTCCTCCTAGGTCACAATAGAGTCTGAAGAATATCTCAATCAAGGTAAGATTGAAAAAAAAAAAGAAAATCTCTGGTGCATAAGTGCTCCTCACACTATTTTCCACCAATCACAAAAGATCTAACAAAAAGCTTAGTCAATAATTAATACAGATATGTTTTCATCAATATCAGGAGGGCACATGAAACTAAAGCACCTGAATTTCTAGAAGAGAAGTTTATAAGTTGAAAAGAACTCTACCTTGATTCACATTCTGCACCAGTACGACCAACAATATACATGGAAGCCAATCGATCCCAGTTAACTTTAGGCAGAAAATTTTTCTAATGTTCTCTGGCGTAATCTCAAGATCTTTGATAGATGCTAGTATGTCATCCAAGTCATTTGCATCTCCAATCGGCCCCTCTGAACTGTCAAGGATGTAAAAAGATTAACGCAACAGGGGAAGCAGACAAAAAGATAAACAAAAGTTTTTAACATATGAATCCATGTCTCTTGGTTTCTCATTTATTTTTCTCTAATAATAGTACTGCAAAAACATCAGCATCTATTATGCCAATTTTCTCACCTAATATGTAAGACCTCTCTTCAGAGTTTTTCTGTTTATAGACTTTAAATTTCTAATACATCAACTCGGATTTTGTTGTGCTCATAATAAGTTTATTACTTTACCTCCCTAACATCCCACAGTAAATAAAAAAGCTTAACACCAAGATTCATGGGAGCGAATATTGGCAATTGCCTTTGGCCCTACCGGCAGTTCCTTTCATTAAAAAAAATAAGGTAAAAGTATATGACATGGCTCAAATTCCTTTAGACCTGAACAATTCTATAAAATCTAAAATTCTTATGTTTTTTTGGATAAACAAATTATTATATCAAAACAAACAATTATATTATATCATATCTACAGTTGGTTTATTTTAATGGGAAAGTCTAAGATGCAACTTGTTGCATGCATACAATGGGTGATGTGGCACAATTATAGCCATTGATGTAATCCAATGGTATTTAATAATGAATAGGCAACCTGTTGAAGAGGCAAATTTCATATTTTTTGAGAAATTAAAATTTGACCCCTTAAACTATGTGAAGTTATAATATTGTCCAAAATATAAAATAACATTTTTTTTTTGCCAAAGTCTTACTTTGGTCCCTCAGGTTTGCTCAAAGTTTCATTTTGGTCCCTCAACTTTTTTTAGTTCTGTTTTAGTCCCTCAACTTTCCAAAACGTTCCATCGTTAGTTGTGGTGGAATGGATTCTGAATAAAGATATCCAGAAATGGGGGTGGTGGTGGCGGGGGGTAGAATGAAGAAGAAGATGATGATGATGGATGCGCAAAGGAAGATGAAGATGGTGTTGGTTTTGTATTTTGTATTTTTTTATGTGAAATCTATTAAAATTGTCTATTTATTTCTTTTTTCTTACGTTTTGATCCTATTATAAAAGAAAAAGAACTTTAATATAAAAAACTAAAAGTTTTCGGAGATGAAAATCTTTTTTTTTTAACAGAAAAAGTAGATGGAAAATGTTGATGGACTAACAGTGGAACGTTTTGGAAACTTGAGGGACTAAAACGGAATAAAAAAAGTTTAGAGACCAAAACGGAACTGAGCAAACCTGAGGGTTGAAAATAGGACTTTGGCCGAAAAATATTAAGGCATGGAGTCTAAAATTTAAATATCATAAAATTTAGGGTATAATATGTAAATATACATAATATTTTGGTTACCTGTTCTTCAAGTCATAAATTCCTTATGTCAAAATTTTATTGGCTTATAATTCATTGCATCGCATGTCAAGAATCAAACTTTGCATCATAGTCTGACCCTATTTTAATATATAATTGAAATGACATTGTAAAGTATTCATTAGTTACTGTCAATGAAGATATATTATTTTTCATAATCTATAGGAGTATACCTTGTAACTCTGCCTGTGTTTGCTTATGCTTACACTGATGGTCCCAAGCCCGTTAAAAGAGGAGGGTTGTGTTAGGCAAGCGACAGCCAACGTAAAACATTTGTCGTGTCTCTTGTATGGATCAACGTCAGTTGTTCCATATAGCCGACCCCACCTAGTGGGATAAGGCTTTGGGGGTATGGTATGGTATGGTATAGGAGTATACCTTGTAAAGCAAAGGTGACATACTAGTTTATAAGTTCGATAATCAATGATTAAAGAAATTTTATCTCAAACTTCAAATACAAGCCAAGTAGCATACTCTATGAGGTGTAGCTCACAAATAAAACAAAAACAAAAGTATCAATTGTGAAGACTGCTCTCTAAAATACAATACAAAAGGAAATATCATTACCTGACTTGATTTACTGAAATTTGAAGCACCATTTCTTGGAACTGTTGCTTTATTCCCTTGCCAAGATTCTCACACTCCATACTCGACCATTTTTTCCGCTCCAATGATAGTGGAGATCTTTCTAAAACCATTCTATAATTACTGACATGAGCATTCTCAGCTGGCCCGTAACACATAGCAGATGGTTTTTTATCATTAATCTGTGTTTAAGAATAAAAACTTAGAATATCGCCATAATTTATAATAAATTATGTTTAAGGAAAACTCAAAACACTAAAAAATGTACCACCCAGAATAAAGGATTGATTAATTACCATTTTCTTCCGGTTTGATAATTAAATTTCTTTAACTCTGCTCAGGCACTAAGTAAGATAGCCAAGTAACGAATTCAAACACTTAAATCCCCAAAAAACTAGCCACCACAATTGGTGTCCAAACATATTAGAGGGGGCTAAAGTGTATCAATCTGGAGACTGGAATGGGTTCCTATCCAATATTTGACAAAAGGCTGAAAGAACGATAAGCATCTGGCATAAGTACATAGTTCTTAAAAATGATTCACTGCACA
>QANZ01006168.1:5961-28722 GCA_003254925.1 Chamaecrista fasciculata
TGACAACTACAATGCCGGAATAGTCAAGACCTCAGGTCTAAGGCTATCGTGACAGGTGTACAGGAGAGGCTCGCTTATGACTAAACCCATGCAGGACTCTCCGGGTCGGTCCAGCAATTTGTAACCCTTACATAATTGCACCATGACTCTCGAGAAGCATCTAGTGCATGTATCTCTATACACCGAGGTCATGCTGGTCTTGGTTCATTTACGTTCCCACGTGAATGATCGACCAGGGATAGTTTTAGATTAATTATCATATAATTAATCAAGGATTGTTATCATAGTAAACACGCTAATAATATGATAACCATTAATTTATCTCCATAAATTAATTAATATCTTCAAGACATATTTATAAAATGATTGGCCCTAGGGCACAATCTCCAACAACTGGTTCACAAAAACAACCTAAAAAAAATGCTTAAAAAGGTTCTGATATGGTCATTTCAGCAAAATGCCCAACAAGGTTTAATTTGTATGCAAAGGTAGATAGTAAAATCAGCCAATAGCCTATGCAACTCTTAAATTGGTTTTTGAAGATCTGCAGAAGTGATGGGTCTAATCTAACAACACATACAAAGCATTTAAGAGCAAGAGAGATAAATGGAGAAGAAGTTCACCTTCCTTCCTCCTCTCTGACACCCTATATCTGTCACAACCTGAACATATATATCCAAATTTTCTTCTTTGCATCACACAATTTTCTTCTATATCAATATTTTACCAAGTTCAAATCAGAAAGCAAGAAAACTAAGATCGTTCATAGCTTTGGCCATACAAAGAACCTTGTTAACAAAAAAATCAAAAGCTTCACACTCTAGGCTGTCAAAGGGATCTAAGCATTCCCTAAAATGCAAGTTGAAAACGACGGTGGCTGACAGAGAAGAAGAGAGAGAAGAGAGAGAAGAGGAAGGTCGTGGCAGACAACGACCACGCTCGTGGCTGAACTGTGAGCGGATGGCGATGACTGAAGATGAAATTTTCGGGAGGATGAAATGTTGAGAAAGAGAATGGGTAGGTGAGAGAAGAAGGTCGAAAAAAAATGTGGCCTGCGTTAGATGAGGCGTGAGTGAATTTGGGAGAGGAAGGATTAGGTTTTTAGGTGATAGAAAGATTGAGATTTTTTTTTTAAATTTTAAATTTTAAAAGGCCAAATGGTTTGCAAAAGAAAAAAGAAGCGGGCAAGCTTTGGCAATTTAATGGTTAATTGAAAAAACAAAAAAGGACACGTGTCTCATCCGCAATGCGAGTGAGGTTTTTGTGTTAAATGCTACTTCCCTTGTCTTGCTTCCACGTATGCAAAGGTAGACACTAAATTGTAAGATAAGATAAGATAAGATAAGATAAAATAAGATTTCATGATGGGCAAAATTGGAAATAAGATGCCTTGTGCAAATATATTAATTAAGGGTTGTGGTTCCCAAATTGGGAGCAAAAGTTTCTTCTATGATATCCCATTAGGAAGAGATATTTTCTTAAGGAAAACTATTACTCAACAATTTAGAAGACTTATAACTGAAAGATCCAAAGTCTTTGATTATTATAAAGAATCGGGTACGCTTTCGCATCTATTGCTTTTATTCTTGATGATTTGACATGATTAATCTTGAGGTTTAAGTTTTAATCTAGAGTTTTCTCTAACAAGTGGTATCGGAGCTCTAATTTATTGAATCATTGAGATTATTTTAGATTTATCACTAGAGATTAGCTTTTCGGTTCTTTCAATAATGATTTTGGGTATGTGGTTCTTCGTCTTCATCTTTTGGTTTGAGTATTACTGCTCTTGAAACCTTTTAAGTATTCAGTAGTGCGTTTTAGAATATATATATATATATATATATGGATGATTTTATATATATTTTTGGTTATGCATATAGATTATTTTTTTAATTAGGGTATATGTTATTTAATTTGGTGATTGTGCCTCGACAAGCACAACCTATAACTCAATTTATGTTTATCAATTTAGACTTGGGAAGAAGTTGCATTTTGGATACAGTTTTTCAGTTATTTTTGGATTTGCGTTAGGTCTTGATTATTTGACTTTTGGTGAATGAAGACTTTAATCATCACGATTTTGAGTTTAGAGATATGTGTCTTATTGCTTGATATTGATTCATCATCATAATGTTTCTAAGACGTAAGGAAAAGGAAGACTTTTGCCTTATCATGCTTATGGATTAATTTGGATGGTGATTCTAGAAACACATTGCTTATTATGGTCTTTTGGGTTTCGGTTATTATGCATTTTTCTTTGGGTTTGTTTTTTGTTTTGGTTTGGTGTGTATATATATATATTATTTTAATGTTGTTGAGACATAAGGTCATTTAAAATTTATAGTATAAAATAAATGTATTACAAATAAATATAAAAAAGTTATAATTTACACCATATTTTTTAGGAACCCACTTTCATGAATCACAAATATCTATTGTTAAGTGTTCATATATGTTCACTGTTCCACTATATTCCTCTATTTCCTCTATATGTACCTAAATAAAATTGTACCCATTATAATGTGCCAAGTATATACCCAAACTCATGGGCTTATGCTTGGGTAGCCCAAATAGGGCTCGGGCCGACCCGACTCAAAAATTTTGGCTCGGACCGGCTTTGTTGGAAAAATTCGGCTCAGGGTGGCTCAGCTCAGGCCTAAGTTTGTTGGGTAGTATCTAAGTATTAACTGGACCAGTCAATGAGTTTGGGTAGTTATTGAGAAGGTCTCATTTTTAAGCCCACATCTCATTTTTATTTGATGGGTAATTAATTATAAGCTTGGGCCCATGAACAGGTCTACTAAATGTGATATGGGCAAAAGACTTATTGGTGCCCCTACTGTTTAGGGTCAGTTCCAGTTATACCCTCAACCTTTGTTTTATGTCAGTTATGCTCCAAACGTTTCACATTGTTGTCAATTATACCCTAACTTCTAACTTCGTTATTAACTAGATTGACGCAAAAAGCTAATGTGTCAGCTGATGGGCTAATGGTTGCCTATGTGTCAATGTTTTTGGTCAAAGTCCTATTTTGGTCCCTCATGTTTGCTCAAAGTTCTGTTTTGGTCCCTCAACTCAAAGTCCTACTTTATAATAGGATCAAAATGTAAGAAAAGAGAAACAAATAGACAATTTAAATAGATTGCACATAAAAAATTAAAAAAAAACAACCAAAACCATCATCATCTTCTTAGCATGGATCATCATCTTCTTCTTCTTCTTTATTCATCATCATCTTCACCACTACCACCACCACCACAACTGTCAACAACAGCAGCAGCATAGCCGTCGTAAGCAGCACCACTACTGCCGCCGCAGTCGATGAGCTTTTCCGGCAAGGTTCATCTTTTTCGGCGAACTTTCTGGCGAGATACACAGCGACTCCGATGACTATGAAAACTCTTAATCCAAGGTTTTTGACCTCCTGAGTTCACTGACGGCCTCCATTTTACGAAAAAATGACTAGAAAGCCACTGGAAAATTATATAATAGCCGAAAAATTACACATTCGCCGAAAATCATATTTTCGGTTATTTGTTCGCAAAATGCATGCCGCTATAAAACTCAGGAGGTAAAAAAACCTTGGGTTAGAAGTTTTAAAAAGTCTTGGGAGTCGCGCATATCTCGCCGAAAAGTTCGCCGAAGAAGACGAACCTTGTCGAAAAAGCTCAACAGCGGCAGCGGTGGTGGTGCTGCTGACGGCGATGGTGATGGTGGTAGTGGTAAAGATGATGATGAATGAAGAAGATGATGATGATGATGATCCATGTGAAGAAGATGATGATGGCTTTGATTGTTTATTTTTTATTTTTATGTAAAATCTATTAAAATTGTCCATTTGTTTCTCTTTTCTTACATTTTGATCCTATTATAAAATAGCACTTTGAGCTGAGGGACCAAAACAAAACTTTGAGCAATCATGAGGGACCAAAATAGAACTTTGGCCAAAAAAATTTTGACACATAGGCAACCATTAGCCCAGTCAACTGACACATTAACTTTTTCCGTCAATCTAATTAACAGAGTTAGAGGTTAAGGTATAATTGACAACAATGTGAAACGTTGGAGGCATAACTGACACAAAACAAACGTTGGTCCCTCATGTATCACAAGACCATTAAAATAGAGAGAATGGAGACTAGAGTTATTCATTGGTGTTGAAATTAAGGTTAGGTCCTAACCACTTGCTTGTTGAGATTATTATTTTTATACTTGACTTGGGAGTAAATATGAATTTTGTGTGGCTGATTCCAATCAACATAGTAAATGTGATCCTTCATGTTGTTGATATTGGGAAACTATGTGGGAAAATTGATTTTAGGGAAAGAAGTAAAGTAAGTATTAAAGTTGTTGAACTTAATGACATTAATTGCAAATGCTTTTCTCTAATTGCAAGTGATTCTTATCACTTATGGCAATTGTCATATATCAATACTAAAAATCTTCAAGTCAAAGAAACAAAGTTCATCATATTTGCTTCCTATATATGTTGAGAAACCATAGCATTCAACATTTACATCAAGAAACATCATGTGGGATCTATTGCAAAAAGAGCTTCAGAAAATATGGGAATTAAGGGAAATTTGTGCATAGTAAGTATTAGTTTAGTAGTAAAATTAATGTTCATTGGGGATAATGTTCAAATGAATTACTTCCTCATATTGAAGTTGGATACTTTTTATAGAGTACATATACTTTCATTGAGAAATAGACACATTCCTTCAATCATTCCATAATTCCATTTATGATCTTAGCATTTATTTCTTTATTTGTAATTTGAATATGTATTAGTTTTCTACATTAAAGTATTGCATGTCTATTCTTATTTATTCAACTCATTTTGATCAACTAAGTTATATTATTGTTATAACTCTTAGAGTTAGAAGCTCATTGATTTGAATCAAATGTGCTGATTCAACTCGAGTCAAGCTTGACGATTGAACAAGACCCCATGTTAAATAAAGTATTATTGCTATTAAAAGATTTATATCAACAATCTTTTTCATCTCTTATTTTGTCGTAACATGTTTTAACGATAAATAAACCACTCAAGGTTTCTAGCAACACTTTTTATTTTTATTTTCTTACAAGTGTATAGTATCACTCCTTGTGTGTAGTTTAATTAATGTTATATAGTATAAACATATAATAAAATATATATTTTTTAGTTCTAAAATTTGTTGGAAGCACAATGACTTCATGATTTTAATAATATTTTAAAGATACTTTTTTATGAAATCTAAGATAAATTTTTTAATGAATCAAAAGTGATATTTAATGTAGTTTTTGTTATTTTTAATTTTGTATGTAAACATTATTTAAATTTTGAAAAGAAGTATTAGTTTTCAATATCTGATGGTTAGATAGAATCAAAATGTGTTTGACAAAACGCGATTTATATCAAAATTTTGATAACCTATTCAATAACAAAAAGAGAAACCACATTAAATATTATTTTTGACTTATTTAAAAAAGTCCAAAACCTCGAATTGGTCCCTTACGTATGGGTGGATTTTAAATTGGTCTTTTATCTTTCATTTATTTCAAATTGGTCCTATATATTTTCATAATATTTCAAATTGAGCCCAATTTTACTTTCGAGACTCGATTTGATATCATTTGCAAATGATTTTAGGGTAATTCTTTGGAGATATGGATAGTTTAGGCAACCTACTTTTCAACCGTTAGATTTAACTTTTCCAATTTGAAATTTGTGAAAAAATTTTTAATTTATAAAACACATATATCAAAACTAAAGAAATAAGATTCAATAGTTGAAAGGAGAATAACTAAAACTATCCACCTTTCCAAAGTGTCACCCATGATTTTGATTGAATAAAGAAATAACTCTTCAAGAGCTAAATCATAGTTTTAAATTGAACTTATTGCATTCAGATCTGAAATGAGAGAGATATGATCAACTTTACTTATTTGACCGTGAAATGATCAAGTTACCCACTGTTGAGATTCAATTTCACTTCATTTGTTGATGGCCCTAAAATACTCGTTGAAAGAAACACATAACGTTGGGTTTATCACATTTCAACTTGAAACCAAATAGAATTTTTGGAACCATTTTGAGACATATAAGAAACATGTAGGACCAATTTGAAACAAATAAAATATAAGAGACCGATTTGAAATCCACTCCATATATAAGTGACCAATTTGAGGTTTTGGCCTTAAAAAAATAATCTTTTCCTTCAATTTTTTAAATTGTTTTCCCAAAATGCCTCTGGCAATGGTCATTAATTCAAACACAAGGACTATTCAAAACAGAATATATAGTTGAATAACACTTGTCTCCATGAATGAGGAAGAAAGCGCAAGAAGAGATCAAAGATTGTCGATCTCAAAGAAAGTGGCTACAATATGATAAAGTATCCGAATTTTGTTACTACCCACTACACCACATAATTATTAATTAATACCTTGCACCTTCGTATACCCAATTTTTTCTAATCTAAACACACACACATATCTCATTTCTCTCCATTTCAATTTCATATTGTAATTAGAGAGAGGAAGCTAGTGAAAATGCATAGATCGGCGAGTTGGACTCGATCCTCCGATGATTACTTCAAGCAATTCGCACCATCTCCGTCGTCGGCGGCAGCGTCGGAAGGTACTGATCTTCTGGTGAAGAACGATGATCCGATTGTAGAGTTGGCGAAGAAGGAGAAGGCTCGAGATAGGTTTGCTGAGAATGCGGTTCATATTATTCCTTTTGTGCTCTTTTCTTGTGCCTTTATACTCTGGTTTTTCTCAAATTCAACTTCATAATTATGTACTAATTGATTGAATTGATTGAATTGATTACTACTTTGAGACAACTTGTGTATGATTGATTAGTTAGGACTAATTAATTGCCAATTGGCAATTCAAATTCAGTTCAAATATGAATTCTCATGATATTATTAATAGCTTGTGTTAGGCTTTTTGACAGATATATATTTTCCTTTTAAAAAAATTTCTCAATATGTAATTATTAGTTTGTCTCATGATATTAGTGTTGTCATAACCGAACCGGACAAAGACTCGGACAAGTGTTCGGTTCACGGTCTGATCGGTTGAACCGGTCGGACCGGATATTTGGACCGGATGACGCAATAAATAATTATTTTTAATATATTAAATATAAATCCTCTATATTTTTTTTGGGGTCTAAGAGATGTAACACCCCAATTGTTGAAGAAGGACCTTTTTGATAGATAATAGAGTTTAAGAGGCATAAAATAATTATGGAAGTATAATTTACAAGGAGACTTTGGAAGGATATAACTAATGAATGGTAAAATAGGTGAAAAAAGAGGTAAAAGTATGAAAGAGAATCTGTCAGGGACTAAACTGAAAAGTAAAGAAGTGAAAGAAGTGTTTGTAAGTTACGTTAAAAATAATTATGAGAATGAAACAAAGGTATGGGAGTGTTGTAGACAAGATGAGGAATACAATAGTGGAGGAGTTGAGTAGTTTTAAGGGTCTTAATGTGATGTTTCAAAGAATAAAGGGGGTAGGAGCCTAGAAATTAGAAAGTTTGGGGGGGCAGAAGTATAGTTTTACCCCAAACTTTAAAAAGAAGGCTGAAAAAAAAAAATCTGACCGGTTCTCTGACCGGTCCACCGGGTGGACCCGGTTTTCCGGTTTTGGGCCGGTTTTTCCCAGTCCAATCCGGTCCAACCCCAAATCCGGTTCTTTGGGTTGAACCAGGCCGCTTTCCACTTCGGCTCCCGGTCCGACCGGCCGGTCCGGTCCGGGTTCAACAACACTGATGATATATATTAGTTTTTGTGGCATATGTGGCAAGTGGAGGGAAGAAAACATTTGCCACAAGTCGTTCCAACTAGAAACAACTTGCAACTAAAAGCTTTGCACGCAAGTTATTGCAAGCTGGAATGACTTGCAACGTCACTTCATTTCATTTTGGGTAAATTGCAATTTGGTACCCTGTGGTTTGGGGCGGTTCCCCTTTGGTACCCTGAAAGAAAAATTTTTGCATTGTGGTAACCTGTGGTTTGCTCCGTTAGCGATTTGGTACCCTGAGGTTTTTTTCTGTTAGGATTTAACGGCAAATGTTAGTTAAAATGTCAAAAATCTCCCAAAAAGTCTTCTCTTATGCGTTTAAGTCCTTTCCCTTTACTAAAAGGGATCAAAACATAAAGAATTAATTATAAAAGGGTCTTTAGAATTCTAATATTATAGATTTTTCTCCTTTTCATAAGATTTCTTTTGAATAGGTCCTGATTTAATTACACTTTAATCCCAAAAGTTTATGATCTTTATCAAAATAGTCCTTAGAACCTCAAAAGACAAATGAGCATCTATGATTTATCAAAAAATCCCTATATTCAACTACAATTTTCATTCAAGTACACTACAAACAAATCAAAACCCCCAAATTTTTTCAAAATCAAGCCCCACAAAAAAAAAAAACATTTCATCTCTTCTTCAAATTGGTCCCTAAAACCTTAAACTTTTGAATAGGTCCTTATTTAATTACAAACAAATCAAAACCCCCAAATTTTTCCAAAATCAAGTCCTATTTTGGTCTCTCAAATTTGCTCAAAGTTTCATTTTGGTCCCTCAAATTTCTTCCAAAATCAGATCAAATCGAGATAATCCATGATTATGCCCCTAATTTTGACTCAATGCCCATGTGGCAATTTTTTTTACTTATGTGTCATTTTTTAGTCTGACTTGAATACGTGGCATGATGACTGGACATTTTTATTTTTTTTTCCACCGTGGCATGATGACTGGATTTACATTTTTGAACATAAAAATTGAGTAAACTAGAAAATCAGTCCCTGGATTTACATTTTCCATCATCTTCATTCATTTTAGTCCCAAATCCTCAAAATAAAATTGTAAAGTGTCCCAAAACTCTTCCAAACATTTCAATTTAGTCCTTAAAAGTATTAAAAACCCTAAAACCTAAACTCTAAACCTTAAAACTATAAACCCTAAACCCTAAACTCTAAAATTCTAAACCCTAAAACCCTAAACCCTAAAAAATCTAATTTGAGCAATTAGGTCCCTCACCCATTCTTATCCCATTATTCTCAATTCCCCCTCTTTTCATCATCTTCATTCATTTTAGTCCCAAATCCTCAAAATAAAATTGTAAAGTGTTCCAAAACTCTTCCAAACATTCTAATTTAGTCCTTAAAAATATTAAAAACTCTAAACCCCAAAACCCAAAACCCCAAAACTCCAAACCCCAAACTTCAAACCCCAAATCCCTAAACTCTAAAACTTATTTTTTTTTTTTTAATTTCATCTTCATCTTCTATTCTCATACTAAATTTTTTTTGTTTCTAATCTTCATATTTTTCAGATTAAAATTTTTGTTTCTAATTTTCATCTTCATCCTCATCATTATCATCATCATCTTCATCTTCCCATTTCCAGAATCTTCCAACATCATCATCATCTTCATTGCATTTTCAAACGAGGAAACTCACTTCATCTTCATCTTCTGGCGAAACAACCCTGAAATCGAAATCGAAATCAAAATCAAAATCAAACCCACCTCATCTTCTGGGTTTGATTTCTGGGTTTGGAGGTCGTCAGAGATGATGGAGAGCGAAATGGAGGAAGAAGAAGACCAGCAGAAGGTTGCAGATGTCTAGTTTAAATGAAGGTTGCAGATCTGGTCCAGAATCTATCCTTATTTCATTCTCTTTGAATCTTTTTGTAATTTCACTCGATAAAACTCCCGAGATCCACTTCCCTAGCCTATTACAACAGTTTGCATTTGCGACATTTACAATGAAAATTTGAAGCGCAAGAATATGCAGTAGGAAGAGAATGGCATCACCTTGGGTTGTGTCACCCTCGAGTCCAGGATCGACATCAATGAAGATGTCTAGTTTGAAAATGCAATGAAGATGATGATGATGTTGGAAGATTCTAGAAATAGGAAGATGAAGATGAAGATGATAATGATGAAGATGAAGATGAAGATGGAAATTAGAAACAAAAATTTTAATTTGAAAATATGAAGATTAGAAACAAAAAAAATTTAGTATTAGAAGAGAAGATGAAGATGAAGATTAAAGAAAAAAAATAAGTTTTAGAGTTTAGGGATTTGGGGTTTGAAGTTTGGGGTTTGGAGTTTTGGGGTTTTGGGTTTTGGGGTTTAGAGTTTTTAATATTTTTAAGGACTAAATTAGAATGTTTGGAAGAGTTTTGGAACACTTTACAATTTTATTTTGAGGATTTGGGACTAAAATGAATGAAGATGATGAAAAGAGGGGGAATTGAGAATAATGGGATAAGGATGGGTGAGGAACCTAATTGCTCAAATTAGATTTTTTAGGGTTTAGGATTTTAGAGTTTAGGGTTTAGGGTTTATAGTTTTAAGGTTTAGAGTAAGGACTGAATTGAAATGTTTGGAAGAGTTTTGGGACACTTTACAATTTTATTTTGAGGATTTGGGACTAAAATGAATGAAGATGATGAAAAATGTAAATCCAGGGACTAATTTGCTAGTTTACTCAATTTTTATGTTCAAAAATGTAAATCCAGTCATCATGCCACGGTGGAAAAAAAAAATAGAAATGTCCAGTCATCATGCCACGTATTCAAGTCAGACAAAAAAAATGACATAATTAAAAAAAAATTGCCACATGGGCATTGAATCAAAATTGGGGGCATAATTGAAACGTTAGTTTCACATTGAGGGCACGCCTGAACAAAATGAAACGTTATGGGCATAATGGAAAATCACTGCAAACGTTAGGGGCACGAAAGTGTGTTTATATTATTATATTGATGTGGCTTGTTTTCTCCCATTCTTTTGTTAATTATTTTGGTTAGGAGATTACATTTTTTTGTTTAAGCCTAATTAATTTAGGTTAAGACAATTATTTTATAATTTATAAAATATTATGGGGTTCATGACTCAAATATTTTATAGACTGTAATCCATTTAATAAATACTTGAGATTATTAGGTTGTCCCTTTTATCTCATAAAAACCATAAAAAAAATACAAATAAAAATATCATAATATCATAATTTGAGAGACAAAAATAGGACTTGATTTTGGAAAAATTTAGGGGTTTTGATTTGTTTGTAATTAAATCAGGACCTATTCAAAAGTTTAAGGTTTTAGGGACCAATTTGAAGAAGAGATGAAATGTTTTTTTTTTTTTTGGGGCTTGATTTTGAAAAAATTTGGGGGTTTTGATTTGTTTGTAGTGTACTTGAATGAAAATTGTAGTTGAATATAGGGATTTTTTGATAAATCATAGATGCTCATTTGTTTTTTAGGTTCTAAGGACTATTTTGATAAAGATCATAAACTTTTGGTATTAAAGTGTGATTAAATCAGGACCTATTCAAAAGAAATCTTATGAAAAGGAGAAAAATCTATAATATTAGAATTCTAAAGACCCTTTTATAATTAATTCTTTATGTTTTGATCCCTTTTAGTAAAGGGAAAGGACTTAAACGCATAAGAGAAGACTTTTTGGGAGATTTTTGACATTTTAACTAACATTTGCCGTTAAATCCTAACAGAAAAAAACCTCAGGGTACCAAATCGCTAACGGAGCAAACCACGGGGTACCACAATGCAAAAATTTTTCTTTCAGGGTACCAAAGGGGAACCGCCCCTAACCACAGGGTACCAAATTGCAATTTACCCTTTCATTTTTATGCTACCACCAATCCACTTCTAATCCCCTATCTTGATATGTTCCATCCATTGTACCTCATAACAGAATCATCCCCACCTCATATATATAAACGTTTATATATATATATAATAAAGTTAAAAGATATTGTACTATTTATGAATAAAAATGATAATTTTAAAATAATTTCAATTAATAATTTTTCAAATAAGCACTTTTGCATCTTAATAGTTTAAATTTGAGTCACTAAATCTTTTAATAAAACAGTGTTGGATTTTGAAGCCAAAATATCTATTTACGAGGGAGTTCAGTTGGGTCATTGATTAACCCATTGGAAAGGAGACTATGTAAATGTATTATTTTATTTAAGTCTCACATCAAATTTGGTTTTTGGAGTGTTTCTCCACCATCCCAATTACTCTTTCTATTTGTTGGAGAAGGGGCTCCCACTTAGTTATTATTTTCTCTCTTCTTCTTGGAGTTCATCTTCCGTGATTATTCGTCGAAAGCGTTTTTGTCTCTAGTAGATAAAGACAAAATTGTTCAATGAAGTTTGTTCTTAAAGTTTGTGCAAATGAGAATGACAATTCAAGATCAGTCCTATTGGAACTAAGGTACCAACAACATCTAAAATATTAGTAATGACTTTTAAGTTAGTAACTTCCTCAATGTGTTTTAACACTTGCCTGGATTTATTATTATTGTTTGCATTACGGTTCTTGAGTCGAGTTTCAGGACTCCGAAATCCTACAAACAAGATGAAATAATTTATGACATTCAATTTCTAATTTTAACTTTAATTTAAATCCTTAAATCTTTTAATTAAAATGAAAATAGAAATTCATACTCAAAATTAAAATTTGAACTTTATAAAATTAAGGGTATCTTAATTATAATTGTAATTTCTATATAAAAAAACTTGTAATTGTAATTAAAATTCGAACTTCTTAACAACAGTTTTTAATTTATATGAAAAAATTAGTCAATCAAATGTAATTATAATTATACTTAAGAAATTGTAATTAAAATTTGAACTTCTTAATAATCGTTTTCAATTTATACAAAAAATATTAGTCAACCAAATGTTAATGACAATTAAAATTAGGATACCCTTAATTTTATGAAGTTTAAATTTAAATTTTGAGTATAAATTTTAATTTTCATTTAATTAAAAGATTTAAGGATTTAAATTAATGCTATAGTCATATTTTGGTCCCTCAGGTTTGCTCAAAGTTCTATTTGCGTTCTCATCTTTTTTTCGTTCCATTTTGGTTTTTCAACTTTCCAAAACGTTCCACCGTTAGTCCCTCAATATTTTTCATCCAAGTTTTCCGTTAAAAAAGGATAAAACTAACTTTAATCTCCAAAATTTTTATTATTTTGCACTAAGGTACTTTTCTTTTTATAATAAGATCAAAACGTAAGAAACGAAAGAAATGAGGAGTTTAACTTGATATTACACCAAATTTAGTTTTTAAAAAGGCATAAACACAAAACGCACAACTTCATCATCATCATCATATCATCTTCTTCTTCATCATCATTGTCATCATCATTATTAGTAGTAATGTTACGTGTTCCTAATTCATCTCAACGACCCTCCTCCATTTACCGATTTCTCTACCATTCATATATATATATATATATAATATATATATTGATGAACTAGGTTTTGGTCCAAGGGGCTTTTACCTAGTTCGGTGAGGAATTCCGGTGACGATTTCCTGCAAAACAAAGAACGGCGGGGGCAGCCTCGTGATTCTCCTCTGATGCCTAAGTCAGTAAAGCGTATTTGAGAGGAATTTGTCTAGACTGGGTAGAATTCGTTACCTTTGATCAAGCCCTACTAGGCCTTTTTATAGTGTGGTCTGTCGTGGTAAGTCCGATATTGGTGGGATGCGATATCCCACTAATTGCGAGAGGTGGTGGGATGCGGTATCCCACTGATTGCGAGAGAATCTTTAATCCATCATTTTCGGAACTAAGTTACGTGAGTTACTTAGCTGCCGCATGTCAGAGTCCTTTGGAGGGACCATGTCCTAGGCATGGTCGCCCAAATAAGGGCAAAGTGCCCCTACTTGGCGCGACCATGCCCTTGATGGAGATTGTGCCCTAGGGTCAATCATCCTTTAGATATGTTGGGAACATATCAATTAATTTATGGAGATAAATTAATGGTTATCATATTATTAGCATGTTTACTATGATAACAGTCCATGATTAATTATGAGATAATTAATCTAAACAGTCCCTGGTCGCTCATTCGAGTGGGAGCTTGAATTGAACTAAGACCAGCATGACCTCGGTGCATGAGATGCACGCACTAGATGCTGGGACGAGAGTCATGGTGCAATTATGTAAGAGTTACAAGTTGCTGGACCGACCCGGAGAGTCCTGCATGGGTTCAGTCATTAGCTAGTCTCTCCTGTACAATCTGTCATGATGCCCTTAGACCTGAGGTCTTGACTATTCCGGCATTACAGTTGTCAAGCTTTGGCTTAGTCTAACGTTATCCGTAACAGGGTAGCCATAAGGGCTGAGTACGGGTTTGGTTGATTGTCGTGCTGAGGAATGTGGTTGACCAAGATGGAATTTTGTCCCTCATAGAGATGGGAGATATTTAACTGGGCCCCTCGACGAGTCTGTCCAAGGGAATGTGTGGCCACACTGGATTTTGGGACTTACTCAGGAGATCGAGAAAGTTGAGGTTTGGATTTTGGATGACATTCCCATGCCTAATCCTTACCGAAATATCGTAGGACAAAAAGGGATCTGAACATGATAGTACTAAGGTTAAGTCGTTTATGGGTTAGAACGATAACTCACGTGTCTTGGGTAGTCGTGATGGCTTGCTAGAGTCCGCTCTCGACTTGTAAGTCATGAGATGATTTACTGCCAACTTCACGTGGGGCCTGCTGGGTCACACACGAGCAGGAACCAGATGCCAAGCTGGAACACGAGTTAACCCTAATTCGTGGGTCACATTTGTGACACCGTTTGAGACATAACTTATTGTGGGACATTAAGTCTTGTCTTGAATTAATTATCTACAGATATATTATATTTAGATTTGTGAGACAAATATATATATATATATATGATAATTGTTAAATAGATAATTGGATTAGGCTATTTACAATTATATTCCTATTTATAATATTAGGGGAATTATAAATTAGATAATGTTCCTAAGAGTTAGGAAATTATTAATTTATTAAATTCACTAATATTAGGACTAAATAGGATGAGGTTGGCGCCTCATATTTACAAGGAATTTAATTAATAAAAATGTTTTATTAATTAAAGTCATGGCTTGAAATTTGAAATTCAAATGAGATTTGATCTAGATTTCAAATGGATGAATTAAATATATTAAAGTAATATTTTAATTCATAATTATAGGGCAAGTCGAAATCTTGGTCCAATTGGATTTAAATATTAATGTAATATTTTAATTCAATTATCTAGAGTTTGAGACTTGGTGAGATTGATTTAAAGATATTGTGGCAATTCTTTAATTCAATATTGTTGGAAAAATAAATTAGTTATAACTTCCTAAGAGTTAGTTAGTTATTTTAATTTATTAAATTCAACAAGATAAATAGAGGGAGATGGCGCAGGGGAGAGAGAGATTTGGGAAGATTTGATCTTCCAAATTGATTCTCCAAGATTGCATTTTGATTCCAATTTTAATATTAAGGTAATATTTTAAATTGGAAATCAAGTCATAAAATTGTGATATTAAGATATCATAATCTTATGGTTTGATAATTATATGATTTTAGGGTTTCCTAAAATTATAATTATCAAAGTCCCCAAACCCTATAAATAGGCAAGCCATAAGTCGACTTATACATGCCCAACCAAGAGAGAGAAAATTTCGATTTTCAATCTAGGTTAGAGAGAGAATTCACAAACTTGAGAATTGGATTCTTGAGAGTGAAATCACAAAAGGGTGAGAGCCTCATGCACATAGTAAAAGTCGACTTAGCCTAACTTTTCACAAAGGAGAAATTCGATTTTGCCTTTGGTGAGGAGAGAGAGAGAAAATCGCATCCTTGCTTTCCTAGAGAGAGAAAGTGGCGCACAATATTAAGAGTTAATATTGTGTGACAAGGTTGTGTGGGATCAAGAAGAGTTCTTGATCAAGGCGCCATAAAGTTCTTGAAAATTCAAGAAGAGTTCTTGAATTAAAAGAACACCCGTAGATAAAGGTTCCGGATTCACTTGAGAAGTGAAGGAGGCTAGCACCTAGGCATCTCCAAACTGTTCGTGTGGATTACCGGCGGAGGAAGGACGCGTCAAGTGGACTTCTTGGGAACGCCCCGTTCAACTAAAGCGATTGAAACTCTGAGGTATACCACTTAACCAAAAGTTTTAAATTCAGCTAGCGGATCCGTTCGGGAATTCTTGGACCTGGGCGTTTATTGTTTCTTTAAATTTTAAATTTTACATGCTTCCGCTGCCTTAGGCGCCCTTGAATTCCCAACAGTGGTATCAGAGCCACGCTAGTTCTTGGATTTAAAACTGTTTGTTTGTACATGAGATGTATGAAGTTTGTGTGTTTACCGCTTTCAATCACAAGTTTTAGTTTTACGAAATTCACCGATCAAATCTAGGCTAAAGTCGATTTTGCTAATCTATGTGCAAAATTATGTATGAGATACATAAATAAATCAATGAGATTGATTTGGATAATTTTCTTGAATATTAAGGCCTAAGTCGAAATCTTTATATAATTATAATTAAAAGTGTTTTAATTATAATATTATAAAGATGGTTTAAATTTATTAAAATTTGGAATTTTATAAATTTTGGGTCAATAATTCGAAATTCTTGAATTAGATTCTTGAATTTTATAATTATTGATAATAGGCCTAAATTTCAAGAAAAGGCATGTTAAAATTGCACAACCCTAAAATTAAACACAATTTTAAAAGAGTTTTAAATATGTGTGTTTAGTTACCGTGTTTGACATATTTATATGAATTGTTCATATTTGGATGTGTGGTGTTGGATATGGCTCTAGGAGGTTTATTTTGGTAAATACGGCCTGCGTGTCGTCTCCCTCTACTCTTATGTAATTTTACTTTCTGTTTATACCTCAATGCAACTGGGGTTTATTCACTTGTAATTTTATTTTTCTTTTAGAAAAGTTCTCTCATTGGCTTGGGAGAATTCTAGGGTAGATGAGCCATATCTAAACACGGTGTGCTGCATTGCATTTAGATGTATGAGATGCGCTAGATGTATGCTTAGGTGCGATTTTAACATGCTTAATATTAAACAATGCGCTATAGCCACGTATGCGATACGAGCGTGGGATTCGTATGAGATACGAGATCCAAACACATGTTTATATGTATGAGATACATGGGGAAAATAAACATGGTTGCATGACTCGTTTAATTTTAAAAGGGTTTTAGAATTAAACAACTAAATCGGAATATTTTAAATAAAATCAAACTCTTTTAGAAAATCTTAAGTCGTAATGCCATCGCTAAAACACCCTGTCAAAATCTTGTTCATCGTGGAGCGGTGATCGCCTCCGCGACACGTATCTGCCTTGACCTTGAGGAGACACGGGTGAATGGGATTTTCAATATAACGCCTATTGAAATCTTGGTTCTTTGGATACGGTGATCGCCTCCGCGACACGTATAGCAGTTGGGCCTTGATGATATGGGGTTGGGCTTTGGCCTCGTTATCTTGAATTTAGCCATTCACATGTTTTACCGTGTGACTTAATGGGGTTATCAAAACGGTTTTGGACCTCAAGGCATTAGATGGGATAAACATGCCATAATAAGTATCATAAGATGATACAGTCCCATAAGGATCTAAGAGTCACATGAGATGTGATTGGTAAGAGTTACCTACCTAAATAACCAAAAGGTGCATGATCGCCTCCGCGACGGTAAATTTTGGTGAAATATGGATCTTAGCCACTAATAATAAATTTCACTGAGTTTTATAAAATAGTGGAAGTATTTTAATCTGCTAATAAATTTTCATATCTTAAAATTGTAGAATCAAAAATGGCAAAAGAAAGTTCATCATTTTCACTGCGACCTATCCTTGAGAAGGATAAGCTGACCAGAACGAATTTCCTCGATTGGTTTCGTAATCTGAGAATAGTTCTCACCCAAGAGAGGAGGCTGTATGTTCTGGACAGGCCTATTCCCAATGAGCCTGCCAAGGGCGCTCCAGGAGCAGAGTGGAGGGCTTGGGAGAAGCACTTCGATGACTCCTTGGAGGTCTCTTGTCTGATGGTAGACACAATGATCCCTGAGCTGCATGAGGGCTTGGATCAATTGATGGCATATGAGATGATAACTCGTCTCAAGGAAATGTTTAGCTACCAAATCAGACAAGATAGATATGAGACTAACAAAGCTCTCATGTCTTGCAAAATGGCTGAAGGTGAATCTGTTCATAACCATGTCATGAAGATGAGAGGGTATATAGATCACCTTGATAGGCTCGGTTTTCCTCTTCCACAAGAGTTTGCCACTGCGGTAATTCTGTGTTCACTCCCTGAGAGCTATAACCCATTTATCAAAAGCATCTTAAGGAGGAAAACAGAGAAAACAGTTTCTGAGTTGCATGGGATGCTCAAGTCTGTTGAGGAATCCATGATCCAGAAAAGGGAAAGGAAGAAGAAGGGCAAAGACAAGGGAAAGGGTATCATGCTGGATGATGAGATCAATCCAGAAGATGACCCTCAATCTCCTACCAAGAAGGCAAAGCCCTCAGAGGAAGTATTCTGTTCTTTCTGTCAAGTGTCAGGACACGCGATGAGAAAGTGCAAGTACTACTGGGAGGATCAAAAGAAGCAGAAGTGCGTTAAAGCCTCTACTTCAGGTATCTATGTTATAAAGTGTTCTGTCTTTCTACTTAAATCACTTGAGTATTGGATACACATGTGATTCTCACATTTGATGTGCAGGGTCTTCAGAGACAGTAGAAAGCAAGGACGGAAGCGAGATGGACCTAGATGTGGACAATGGAGCAAAGGTTGCTGCTATTGCTACTGAAGGGACAAGCGAGCTTGGACCGCCCTCTATGGGCTAGTTTTGTTATTATTCTTTTGATGTTTAAACATTTGTTTTTCCCTTTATTGGATAAAGCGGATTTTTGTATAAACATTAGAGAATGGTTTCTATTTTGAATAATAATGTTTTATTTGCTTATGAGATTTGCAAAGGTACTCATTATATTTAAATTAGAACAATAACAATATATTTATAACATTGATACAAACTTTTGGCACTTGTTGCTTAGGCCATACAAACAAGAACCACCTTGAAGCTTCATGATTTGGAATCATGTAATGCTTGCAAGTCTTGTTTAAAATGGAAAGGACAACAAGAGGTTTCTCCTTTATAGTAAAGGAAAATCTAACTTAATGGAGATCATGCATGGTTGATGTATGTAGACCCATAAGCGTTTAAGCTAAAAGTAATAAACTCTCACTAAAATGCTTCAAAAGATGGTTCTACGGCTATCTTGCGAAATACAAGTTAGAGTTCTTTGAAATAGAGATTTCAAAACGAAGTAGAAATTAACTAGACATTAAATCTAGAAACCTTCGATTGGATCAAAGGACAAAGGTTTGAGTCAAAAACTTTGCTAAACGTCTTAGAAGATGTGAGAGAGTCTCACAACTCACTCTTCCTTGAAATCCCATGGGAGATGGAATTTTAAGGAAAGATGTCAAGCACTATAAGATAAGGTTTGATCTAAGATAATTGATCTTGCTCCAACCTCAAGGGGTGTGCTCTAGAAGCTGTTGACTTCACACTAATCTGTTTCGTCTGGAGAACACCATATGAGATATGGAATGAAAGGGAATCTCTTGATGTCTCACTATAAGTTTGTTTTGGATACCCTAAGAAGGGATATCAAGTTTACTGCCCCATCTGACCACAAAGAGTTTGTAGTCGGAGGAGAATACCTTTTAGAAAGGGATTCGTTGTTTCCAAAAGAAACAGTGGGAGTAAGTGTGAATCTTGAAGAGTTCAAGATCCACAAAACAAATCAGAGGCACAGGCGAAAACTAGAAAAGATCCGCAAGAGTTGTGGAAGCTATTCTAAAACATATGGACAACGAAGTTCTGATAGAACACGTTCTCAATTTCAAAGATGGGATCTTTGGTCATTGAGAACAGGGATGTGTTGCCCTAGGAGCGTGGTGAGCCCGCCACCTGTCAAAATCTTTAATCTCTGTTTTAATGAAAATACCAAAAGAGTTTGGATTCATTCAAAACCTAGATGGGTCCTATGTTTACAAGAAGGTTAGTGGGAGCACAATTGCAATCATGGTGCTACGTGTTATGCACATGTAGCTAGTTGAAAGCTGCATTACTATCCCTGAGATTGAGAATCTTAGAGATGTTAATCACTTTCGATGAAGGATAAGAAGCTGAGGACTATGGGATAGTTCTCAGAGGAACTTCTTAGAATTGAGTCAAGAAGTATATTCTTGAATAAGATAACTGAAGAGTTCAGTATGAGAGACTTCAAGAAGTGATTCATGGCGATGAATCAAAGGGGTTAGTTTTTGCAAGAATCAGTGTTTCCTGAAACACGTGATGAGCAAAGACACATGAGTGGCATCCCATGTGCATTGGCAATAGGATCCATCATGCTGTACTAAGACTCAATATGACGTTTGCCCTATGCATGATAGGTTGTGACCCTGTTGAGGTACACTGGTAGGCTATCATTAAAGTCCTTAGTACTTGAGAAGCACTAAAGACAAATTCTTGGTACATGGAAGAATTAATGTGTAAGGTGGTTACACAAGAAGCCCATTATTCGAACCAACCAAGATTAAAGCGCAGTAATGAAAATGTATTCCCTGAACAGTAGGAGATCGTAAGTTGGAATGGTTCCAAGCGGAATGCGATCGCTGATTCTACAAGAATGGGTTAGTCGCGTGGGACGCAGACTGTAAAAGCTAATGTCTGAAGTATGCTTAAGGGTCATCCTGTGAGACAGCAAGACGCCTGAGCAGGGAAAGGGTTTCCCCGCTGACATTCCGACAGTGATGTACTCAGACAAGATCACCTAAGATGGTGATACTAAGATAAGAAAAGTAGCAGTCGAGGATTCTGCCAATCCTTTTGCTAAACCCCACCACAGGTTTACATGAAAACATGTAACGTCAATTGGGAATTAGACGCACATTAATGGATGTTTCTAAGAGTTAGAAACAGTTTGATTAATGATTGTACCTAGTGCAAGTGGGAGTTTGATGGAGATTGTGCCCTAGGGTCAATCATCCTTTAGATATGTTGGGAACATATCAATTAATTTATGGAGATAAATTAATGGTTATCATATTATTAGCATGTTTACTATGATAACAGTCCATGATTAATTATGAGATAATTAATCAAAACAGTCCCTGGTCGCTCATTCGAGTGGGAGCTTGAATTGAACCAAGACCAGCATGACCTCGGTGCATGAGATGCACGCACTAGATGCTGGGACGAGAGTCATGGTGCAATTATGTAAGAGTTACAAGTTGCTGGACCGACCCGGAGAGTCCTGCATGGGTTCAGTCATTAGCTAGTCTCTCCTGTACAATCTGTCATGATGCCCTTAGACCTGAGGTCTTGACTATTCCGGCATTACAGTTGTCAAGCTTTGGCTTAGTCTAACGTTATCCGTAACAGGGTAGCCATAAGGGCTGAGTACGGGTTTGGTTGATTGTCGTGCTGAGGAATGTGGTTGACCAAGATGGAATTTTGTCCCTCATAGAGATGGGAGATATTTAACTGGGCCCCTCGACGAGTCTGTCCAAGGGAATGTGTGGCCACACTGGATATTGGGACTTACTCAGGAGATCGAGAAAGTTGAGGTTTGGATTTTGGATGACATTCCCATGCCTGATCCTTACCGAAATATCGTAGGACAAAAAGGGATCTGAACATGATAGTACTAAGGTTAAGTCGTTTAGGGGTTAAAACGATAACTCACGTGTTTTGGGTAGTCGTGATGGCTTGCTAGAGTCCGCTCTCGACTTGTAAGTCATGAGATGATTTACTGCCAACTTCACGTGGGGCCTGCTGGGTCACACACGAGCAGGAACCAGATGCCAAGCTGGAACACGAGTTAACCCTAATTCGTGGGTCACATTTGTGACACCGTTTGAGACATAGCTTATTGTTGGACATAAAGTCTTGTCTTGAATTAATTATCTACAGATATATGATATTTAGATTTGTGAGACAAATATATATATATATATATATGATAATTGTTAAATAGATAATTGGATTAGGCTATTTACAATTATATTCCTATTTATAATATTAGGGGAATTATAAATTAAATAATTATCCTAAGAGTTAGGAAATTATTAATTTATTAAATTCACTAATATTAGGTCCAAATAGGATGAGGTTGGCGCCTCATATTATTAAAGGGAATTTAATTAATAAAAATGTTTTATTAATTAAAATCATGGCTTGAAATTTGAAATTCAAATGAGATTTGATCTAGATTTCAAATGGATGAATTAAATATATTAAAGTAATATTTTAATTCATGACTTATAGGGCAAGTTGAAAATCCTAGGTCCAATTGAATTTAAATATTAATGTAATATTTTAATTCAATAATCTAGAGATTGAGACTTGGTGAGATTGACTTAAAGATATTCTGGGAATTCTTTAATTCAATATTGTTGGGATATAACAAATTAGTTATAACTATCTAAGAGTTAGTTAGTTATTTTAATTTATTAAATTCCCACAAAAATATGGGGAGGATGGCGCATGGAAGGAGAGAGAGATTTGGGAAGATTTGATCTTCCAAATTGATTCTCCAAGATTGCATTTTGATTCCTATTTTAATATTAAGGTAATATTTTAAATAGGAAATCAAGTCCTAAAATTATGATATTAAGATATCATAATATTATAATTTGATAATTATATAATTTTAGGTCCAACTGAAATTATAATTATCAAAGTCCCCAAACCCTATAAATAGGAAGCCATGAAAGTCGACTAAGCCATGCCATTCTAGAGAGAGAGAAAAATTTCGATTTTGATCTAAGTCTAGAGAGAGAATTCACAAACTTGAGAATTGGATTCTTGAGAGTGAAATCA